>CAWUFW010017154.1:0-276276 GCA_963921515.1 Calotriton arnoldi | reverse complement strand
CATTTCATTTCATCTTTATTCGATTTGAACACAAATCATAAAAAGAGTGAGCACAATAAATCATACATAAAACTTTTCCTAAAACATTTCATCCAACTCCTACATAGGTATAAATACTATTTACATCAGTTTAATACAGACACGAGGGAGCCCATCGTAATAAATAATATCAATCTAAAACTAGGATATAAAACTACAGTCCCCTCTTGTGATTCTTGATTTCAAAGCACTTCTAAAAAAATTTACCACGGAAAAAAGTGTAAAAACATCCGCTTGCTAGTTTTAAAAACAACAGTGCTACCCGTGCCTGTCTGAATCTAGCCTTCCTCAACAGACCCTTCAAAACCTTTTTCTTTGGTAACCATAGTAAGGGCAGAGGAGCACGATGTGGGAGGGTGTCCTGTGGAGACCTATCGTAGCAGCCACAGGGTCCTCTGTCTTCGTGTTTTAAAATAAAACCAGATGGTACCGCCAAAAGGTGGTGAAAAAGGCTTAATCTAAAACGCGAAATTAAAAATCTATCATGCGCACCCAGGATCATTGTCAAATACGGTTCAATACCCAGGGAGGTTTTAGTTAGAACATGGTCTCTCACTGTCTGTTTAGCCAGTTCTACCTCTTCTCGTTGTGCTAAAGCAAATTTAATATATAAAGCTTTAATATCAACCTTATCCTTACACCTTATTGAGTCCGGGTTTAATAAACAGATCAGGTCGTCCCAGCATGTAAAAGGAGTCCCGAACATATTTTACCCAGGGAATTTTCAAAGCATGATCTAGTGAGAGGCAATCTTTCATAACCAACATTGTCAAGCCAGCCTCTTCATTTGACCAAATCTTAAGCCAAAATAGTAGGGGCTTCACTGCTACCGCATCTGAGATATACTTTGCTCCCAACTCCTCATGCACAGTAAATGCAGGGGTGCTTTGGGGGACTTTCAACAACCGCTTCATAAGTAATCCATTCACTCAGGCTGTTGCAGGGATTTTACCTAAGATCACAGCTATGTGTACAATTAAGGGACCTTAGTAGGTCGGGACTGAGTCATCCTATTATCTGCATGCCCATAAGCCCTAGACCAACTTGCTATATTGTCTCATTTGCTGTCCAAATCCCTTACAGAGAAACAAGTGATTAAACAACACAAAACACAACACTTCCATATCTCTCAGGAATCACAGTAACAAGACACACCCTTTCACGGTCACTATTGTACTTGTAAGATCTGACACAGACATGAAACATTTTAAAATATTTATTTTAAGTAACGTGGTGTAACGTGCAGTATATGTGCCAGAACAAGAACAAAAATGTATGGTAGAAATATAATAGTAAACCAGTTGATCCAAATGTGATAAAGGGAGATGTCATCATAAAAAGACAATGGAGAAAAGACTATACTGCCTAACCTCCCTCCCGTTGCTAAGAAGAAGTATTATCATATAATAGAAGATCTCTGGGCTTTGTCCGTAGACCACATAATTTTGAATATAGATGGTAAATCTAAATTGTAGGTGCTGTTTCGCTGTTCTCTCCAAGTGTGTGTGCCACCTATTCGTGTATCCCAATTGTATCACAGTTTGGGTGTTCAACAAAAACTGCATTGGTATGTTTTATACAGGTGGTAGGGCCTGTCCAGAGCAGAAAATTGAGGGAGATTGCTTATTAACTTTGCCCACAATGTTGAATTTAAAGTTCTGAAAGATGCTGAGAAGAAACACAGCAGACAGTTCTCATGTGAAAAGTACAAAAGAGGTATTTTGCAAAAGTATAGCATTGTATTATCGTGCACAAAAGCTGGACAATGACTGCAGGACTTATGTAAAGTTAGTGAAGTCGATAATGTCCCGAACAGCCAGGTCACACCCTCCACTTGGCCAGCTCTGTAGCACCCAGGCAAAGAGAATGCAAAGATAAGCAGAGCCGAACCAAATCTGTAAAGGCAAAATCGTAGAAAAAGTCAATATCTGAAAGTTCGCAAGGAACAAAAAAGGAAATGAGAAAAAGGAAAAAAACAGTGTTTTTAAAGTTTAAAAATAACAGGCAATGAAATTGTGTTCCCATGCTCATTTATGGAGCTCCATCGAAAAGCAAGAATTCACAAGCACCGCGGAATACAATCAGCTCCAAAAGGTCATCCGCACCTCTCCAAGCAAAGAGGGTTGCTATCCAATTGAGCAAGCCGAAAGAACAGACATGGTCATCGTAACCTCATGCAATCAGGAGGATGTCAGGGCTACCTGCGTGATATTCGCTGATACTCTGCTGCAAGAAGCGCTGCGGATGAGCGCACGTACTCCATCGCCCTGTTATTGCATGATAAAATGCATCTATCAAGCGTGTGTCTCCGGAACAGTCGTGGTCATGAACCTGCAATGGACTCACCAACAGTTCATAATCCAGGTCAGCGCGTGAAGTAGTGGAGAGGCAGACATCCAGGTCACACTCAAAGGGGCACCGGAGACAGTAGAACACAGGTTGCACGTGGGTGAAATAGACGCAGCAGAAGTTCAGCCTATAGCTCATGCCAAGAGTCGCCGATGGCAAGCATCTAAAAAGTTGCAGCATTCGTTCACGGTACCGCCGCATTTGGCCTGGATGGGACTCAACCACAGGATGGGCAGCCATTTTGTAGTAGGAGCAGAAGAAGGAGCACTGTGCAAACCATCAAGAGCACCAGGGCAAAGGCAATGGGAAATTTATAATGAATAAAAGCTGGTATTACTCCAAAAAATAGTTTGAAAAGAGATAACAATGTTGTAGTCGACTAATTTAAAAAAAATGCAGGCCTTTGGTTTCAGACGCATTAAATATTTGGTGTATTATTTCTGCAGAATGTAGTCGGAGATTGGTATTGAGCAGTGACTCAATGTCACTTGGTGTTCTAGCCACCTGCTATTTGAAGGTCTCACGAGCTGATGTGAGCGCCATTTCTTGTTGAAACGATAGCACTTTGAGTCAGCGTACGTTATTAAAATCTGTTATCAAAGTGGGAATGGAAGGCCATTGCAAACTATCTACAATTCAATGTGGGGAGGATAAAAGACATTGGTGCAATATGTAACACGTTGTGAAAGAGTTGCTATGCAAGGGATGCCTGCTCGTAAGCCACGGCAGTTGCGGTTATTTGGAATAAGATAACTGCTGTTCGAAAGCTAAATAAACGTAGGAATAACAGCAGGCACTGGATTTTCTTTAAAAAAACAGTACAAATTATGGGCCGAAACATTAAAATCTCTGTGTACTTTAATTTGTTTACAAACTAAAGAATGTTCTACGGAAGAATCACAGTGATTCCCTGTTAGGAAAACTTATTTATCTTCATGCTGACAGCGAAATGCAAAAGCAATGAATACAATTCACGAATAAAAGTACTTCCAAGGGACTTAAATGTACCAACGGGGTCATGTTTCATGCAATCAAGGACGCACTAGCTATACACACATCGAATCAATCAGACATTACCAACGCAAATATGCAATCACCCAGGGACTACTCTAGCACTCAATTATTCACTCAGGCAGTACCCATGCATTCATCGATTCAATCAGGTACTACCCATGCACTTATACGATGACCCAGGAATCACTCTTGAAGTCATCCTTTTACTAAGGCAGTACCCATGCACTGTTCCAAGAAGCTAAATATTAGTTTTTCACTCATACATTCACTTAGGTACTACCCATGCACTAATAGAATCAAGGAGGCACTACTTATACACATATTCAATCAATCACGCATTACCTATGCAGTCATGCAATTAGTCAGGCACTACTCTTGCACTCAACCATTCACTCAAGCACTATGTATTCACTCATGAATTCCCTGAAGCACAATCTATGCACTTATCCATTCACTGAGGTACTATGCAAGCATTTATCTAATCATCCAGGCAATACACCAGCACTCATATAAACTGTCAGGCAGTACTCTTGCACTCATTCTTTCACTCCAACAGTACGCATGCATTTATGCAACCCCTCAGACAGTTGAAGTAAACCTCTTTGTAAAAAAACATATATTGTTTCACTGTAAGTATGTATTTTAGAATTACATTTGTGTTTGTGTACCGGTTTCGCACAACCAACATGTAGATTTGCGACCGGTAGGCGATACCATTGCCTCCACAAAAATCTGTTTAAAATGATTTAAAACAAAAGAATAACTTCTTTATTAAAATTTTTAGGTACCCAGTAATAAAGCTCTACGTCAAAAAAATATATTATTTTATTCTAAATATGTGTTTTGGAGTGATATTTCTATGTAACAGATCTCCACATCCGCTGTGTAGGTTTGCGTACAGTATGCAACCATTTTTTTTTAGTGGCGTAGCTAGAGGGCGGGGGAGTGAAAATGCTCTCCAGTACTCCTCCCCAATACCGCCCTCCTCAACTTTTATACTATTAAAAGTAAATATACAAAGTTTAATTTACCAAAAAATAGTTAAAAAAATAAGTTAAACATTTGTTTCTAAATTTTCTTTTTCATTTCAAAATTCTGTAATTTAATATCACACTACAAAATTGCAAACAAGAAAACAATGGTAATTCAAAGAAATAAAAATACAAAATGTCAGCTCAGCTATGTTATATGTTTTTTTAAAAACTGCTTATAAATATTTGAAAACGTTTTAAAAATATTTTAAAAATGATAGACGAAAAAGAATAAAAAAATAATAAACATCTTTTAATGAAAAGTTTTTTTTTTTAAAACACTAGAAAATCATACATAATACCATAGGTTTCAGGGAGGTTACAGTTAGGAATTAGCAGTTACAAAATCTTAAAAATTCACTGAAAAAACCATAGGTTTAAGGGACATTATAGTTAGGAATTAGCATTTAAAAAACCTTAGAAATTCACTGACAAAAACCAAAGGTTTCAGGGATGTTGTAGTTAGAAATTAGTATCTAAAAAACCTTAGAAAATCACTGAAAAACCATAGGTTTCAGGAACGTTATACATAGGAATTAGCACTTAAAAAACCTTAGAAATTCACTGACAAAAACCAAAGGTTTCAGGGATATTGTAGTTAGGAATAAGCATTTAAAAAACCTTAGAAATTCACTGAAAAAATAATCACAGGTTACAGGGACGTTATAGTTAGGCTGACATTTCACTCTTGCAAAACCAGAGAAATTCCGCCGTTATAGTTAGCTGAGCTAACTATAACTCGCGCCCCAGCAATGCACTGCTGATGACGTCACATATTACATCACTGATGACATGGTCAGTGACATTACTGATGATATCACTGATGACATCTCAAATGACATCACTGATGAACATCACTGATGACATCATCCAGAGACAGGGTGATTTTTAAAAGTTTAAGAATGTTAATTATAGATAGGCAAAGGTGTATTGAAGAATGAGTAGGTGTATGAGTATCTGAATGGATGATTTAGTGGGTGCATGACTGACTGTTTAAGTGAGAGATTAAACGAGTCTTAGTGAATGCATGGTTGAATGGCTAATTTGTGTTGATGTCTGTATCAATCTGTCAGTTGGTGTGTAAGTGGCTGCATGGGTTGGTGAGTAGCTACATGAGTGTCTATATGGGTTAATGATTGGTTGTCTGATTACCATTTGGGTGCCTGAGTGTCTGTGTGGGTGGGTGGGGGTATGTGACTCCCTCCATGGATGTGTGAGTGGGTGATTCAGTGGGTGTATGGGTTCATGAGTACATCTGTGAGGGGCTGTATGGGTGAGTGAGTGTTCGTATGGCTGTGTTGGTGAGTGAATGGATGTCTCAGTGGTATATGTGGAGTAACTACATTCGTGAAAGGCAGTATATGTCAATGTTGGAGTATATAAGTGACTATATGTGAAAGTGAGTGATTGTGAGAGTGGCTGCATGGATGAGTGTGTGCTTGTGTCAGTGATTGTATAAAAGAGTAAGTATGTGTTAGCATCTGTATGAATAAGTGAGGTGGTGTGTGTATAACTGTATTGGTGAATAAATGGCAGTGTGATTGAGTCCTTGGGTGACTGACTAGCTGTGTGAGTATCTCTGTGGATGAGTGGCAGTATGTGAGTGTCTCTATGCATGTATGAGTGCATATATCAGAGGCTGTATTGATGAGTGACTGCGTGTATGAGTGACTGTATCAGTGAAGAGGGGATGTACGTAGACCTATGAATCAGTGAGTGGGTATGTACTAACTGGTATTGGTGTGTCTATGGTTTCGTGAATGGTAGTCTGTATTTTAGAGTGGGTGTATGAAAGGTTATATTGGGGTGTGAGGAGCTGCGTCGGATATAAAGTGGATGATGTCATCAGTGATGTCATTTGACATCATTTGTCATTTGATGACATCAGTGATGTCATCAGTGATGTCACTGACCATGTCATGAGTGATGTAATATGTGACATCATCAGCAGTGCATTGCGGGGGTGCCAGTTATAACAGCCAAATTTCTCTGGTTTTGTATAAGTGAAATGTCTAATTAACTATAACGTCCCTGAAACCTGTGTTTTTTTCAGTGAATTTCTAAGGTTTTTTAAATGCTAATTTCTAACTATAACGTCCTTGAGACCTATGGTTTTTTCAGTTAATTTCAAAGGTTTTTTAAATGCTAATTCCTAACTATAATGTCCCTGAAACCTCTGGTTTTTTCTGTGAATTTCTAAGGTTTTTTAAATGCTAAATTTTAAATGCTAAATATGCCTACATAGGTAGGACATGTGCAGAAAGATGAAGAAAGGTGCAGAAAGAAGAAAGAGAAGTGCAGAAAGAGGCAACAGAAGTCCAAAAAAGAGGAAGAAAGGTGCAGAAAGAAGCAAGAGAAGTGCAGAAAGAACCAACAGAGGTGCAGAAAGAGGCCTACTTTGACTGTACCTTACAACAGACTCATACAAAGTAGCCCAATCACTAATCCTTCTCCCAAGATGTCTTAGACCTCACTTTTCTCTTGAAGGTTCACTATTAATCGACTGCTCAGAATGTTTGGCCACCTACCAAATATAAAACAGCAATCCTAAGAATATCACTGTTGTAAATCTGACCAAGTTTGTGAAGGTATGCATGCATGTCTCTGCTTTTACCGAGTGACATGTTACATTAAAAAATAAACATAGAAATACTTGAATACCTGTGTTTCAAACAGCATACTTTGTAAATATGTGTACAAAAAGGTGTATGTATTTCTTTCTGCTCATAATAAAGGGCACATGGGTATTCAATAGTATATTTGAGGGGATCTATAACACCTATGTACAAAAGACATGTCTGCCTGTGCAACTGAATGACTTAGCAGAACTGAGAACATTTAACCACCTACAGAAGAAGCTACACACTTTTTAAGCTACCATCTTCAGATACATAACACATGTGAGAATACATATACAAGTAGACATATACCTCAGTCACAAGTGCACACAGACCTTTAAACTTGACAACTTGCACTTCCCATTTGAGAAGAAGCAAGAGAGGTACAGAAAGAGGCGATAAAAGTACAGAAAAAAGCAAGAGATGTGCAGAAAGAAACAAAAGAAGTGCAGAAAGAAGTAACAGAGGTACAGAAAGAGGCAACAGGGGTGCAGAAAGAGGGAAGAGGGGTGGAGAAAGAGGCAAGGGGCTGCAGAAAGAAGCAAGAGAGCTGCAGAAAGAAACAAAAGAAGTGCAGAAAGAAGGAACATAGGTGCAGAAAGAGGCAAGAGGGGTACAGAAAGAGGGAAGAGGGGTGTAGAAAGAGGTAAAAGGGGTGGAGAAAGAAGCAAGAGAGGTACAGAAAAAAACTAAAGAAGTACAGAAAGAAGGAACAAAGGTGCAGAAAGAGGCAAGAGGGGTGCAAAAAGAGGAGAGAGGGGTGTAGAAAGAGGCCAGAGAGGTGCAGAAATAAGCAAGAGAGGTGCAGAAAGACTGATGAGGGGCCGAGAAAGAGGCAAGTGAAGTGCAGAAAGAAGCAACATAGATGAAAAAAGGGAGAAGAGAGGTGGAGAAAGAAGCAAGAGGGGAGCAGAAAGAAGCAAGAGAGGTACACAAAGAAATAAAAGAAGTGCAGAAAGAAGCAACAGAGGTGCATAAAGAAGCAAGAGGAGTGCAGAAAGAGGGAAGAGGGGTGCAGAAAAAGGCACAATGGGTGCAGAAAGAAGCAAGAGAGGTGCATAAAGAAGCAAGAGAGGTAATTAAAGAAGCAACAGAGATTGCCAAAGGGGGAAGAGGGGTGGAGAAAGAGGCAAGAGGGATACAGAAAGAAGTAAGAGAGTGGCAGAAATAACCAAAAGAAGTGCAGAAAGAAGGAACAGATGTTCAGAAAGAGGCAAGTGGGGAGCAGAAAAAGGGAAAAGGGGTGCAGACAGAGGCACAAGGGTTGCAGAAAGAAGGAAAAGAGGTGCGGAAAGAAGCAAGCGAAGTGCAGCAAGAAGCAACAAAGGTGCAGAAAGAAGGATGAGGGGTGGAGAAAGAGGCAAGAGAAGTGCATAAAGAAGCAACAGAGATGCAAAAACATGGAACAGTGTTGGAGAAAGTGGCAAGAGGGGTACAGAAAGAAGCAAGAGAGGTGCAGAAAGAAACAAAAGAAGAGAAGAAAGAAGGAACAGAGGTGCATAAAGAGGCAAGAGGGGTGCAGAAAGAGGGATGAGGGGTGCAGAAAGAAGCACGAGTGGTGCAGAAAGAAGCAAAAGAGGTGCAGAAAGAAGCAACAGAGTTGCAGAAAGAGGCAAGAGTGGTGCAAAAAGAGGGAAGAGGGGTGCAGAAAGAGGCACGAGGGATGCAGAAAGAAGCAAGAGATATGCAACAAGAAAAAAAAGAAGTGCAGAAAGAAGGAACAGAGGTGCAGAAAGAGGCAACAGGGGTGAAGATAAAGGGAAGAGGGGTGGAGGAAGAGGCAAGGGGGTGCAGAAAGAAGCAAGAGAGCTGTAGAAAGAAGCAACAGAGGTGCAGAAAGGCAAGAGGGGTGCAAAAAGAGGGAAGAGGGGTGCAGAAAGAGGCATGAGGGGTGCAGAAAGAAGCAAGCGATGTGCAGCAAGAAACAAAAGAAGTGCAGAAAGAAGGAACAGAGGTGCAGAAAGAGGCAACAAGGGTGAAGTAAGAAGGAACAGATGTGTAGAAAGAGGCAAGAGGGGTGTAGAAAGAGGTATAAAGGATGCAGAAAGATGCAAGATGTGCAGAAAGAAACAAAAGAAGGGCTGAAAGAAGGTCTAGAGCTGCAAAAGAGGCAGGAGGGGTGCAGAAAGAAACAAAAGAAGTGCAGAAAGAAGCAACAGAGGTGCAGAAAGAGTTAAGAGGGGTACAGAAAGAGGCACAAGGAGTGCAGAAAGAAGCAAGAGAGGTGCAGAAAGAAGCAAGAGAGCTGTAGAAAGAAGCAACAGAGGTGCAGAAAGGCAAGAGGGGTGCAAAAAGAGGGAAGAGGGGTACAGAAAGAGGCACAAGGGGTGCAGAAAGAAGCAAGAGATGTGCAGCAAGAAACAAAAGAAGTGCAGAAAGAAGGAACAGAGGTGCAGAAAGAGGCAACAAGGGTGAAGTAAGAAGGTCCAGAGCTGCAGAAAGAGGCAAGAGAGGTGCAGAAAGAAACAAAAGAAGTGCAGAAAGAAGCAACAGAGGTGCAGAAAGAGGCAAGAGGGGTACAGAAAGAGGAACAAGGAGTGCAGAAAGAAGCAAGAGAGCACAATGAGGTTGCAGAGATACAGAAAGGAGGAAGAGGTGCAGAAAGAAGCAAGAGAGATGCAGAAAGAAGCAACAGAAGTGCAGAAAGAAGGAACGAGAGGTGCAGAAAGAGGCAAGAGGAGTGCAGAAAGAAGCAAGCAGGGATGCAAAAGCATGGAACAGGGTGCAGAAAGAAGCAAGAGGGGTACAGAAAGAAGCAAGAGAGCTGCAGAAAGAAACAAAAGAAGTACAGAAAGAAGGAGCAGAGGTGCAGAAAGAGGCAAGAGGGGAGTAGAAAGAGGGAAAAGGAGTGCAGAAAGAGGCACAAGGGTTGCAGAAAGAAGGGACAGAGGTACAGAAAGAAGCAAGAGAAGTGCAGAAAAGAAGCAACAGGGGTGCAGAAAGAGGGAAGAGGGGTGGAGAAAGAGGCAAGAGGAGTGCAGAAAGAAGCAAGAGGGATGCAAAAAGGAAGAAAAGAGGTGCAGAAAGAAGGCACAGAGGAATGCAGAAAGAAGGCAACAGGGGTGCAGAAAGAGGCAAGAGGGGTACAGAAAGAGGCAAGAGGGGTGCAGAAAGAAGCAAGAGAGCTGCAGAAAGAAGCAACAGAGGTGCAGAAAGACGCAAGAGGGGTGCAAGAAGAGGGAAGAGGGGTGCAGAAAAAGGCATAACGGGTGCAGAAAGAAGCAAGAGATGTGCAGAAAGAAACAAAAGAAGTGCAGAAAGAAGGAACAGAGGTGCAGAAAGAGGCAACAGGGGTGCAGAAAGAGGGAAGAGGGGTGCAGAAAGCATGGCAAGAAGGAGAGCAGAAAGAAGCAAGAGATGTGCAGAAAGAAACAAAAGAAGTGCAGAAAGAAGCAACTGAGGTGCAGAAAGAGGGAAGAGGGGTACAGAAAGAGGCACAAGGAGTGCAGAAAGAAGCAAGAGAGGTGCAGAAAGAAGCAAGAGAGCTGTAGAAAGAAGCAACAGAGGTGCAGAAAGAGCAAGAGGGGTGCAAAAAGAGGGAAGAGGGGTGCAGAAAGAGGCACAAGGGGTGCAGAAAGAAGCAAGAGATGTGCAGAAAGAAACAAAAGAAGTGCAGAAAGAAGGAACAGAGGTGCAGAAAGAGGCAACAGGGTGGAGAAAGAGGGAGGATGGGTAGAGAAAGAGGCAAGGGGGTCAGAAAGAAGCAAGAGAGCTGCAGAAAGAAACAAAAGAAGTGTAGAAAGAAGGAAGAGGGGTGCAGAAAGAAGCACAAGTGGTGCAGAAAGAAGCAAGAGAGGTGCAGAAAGAAGCAAGAGAAGTGCATAATGAAGCAAGCAGAGATACAGAAAGGGGCACAGTGGGGTGGAGAAAGAGGCAAGAGAGATACAGAAAGAAACAAAAGAAGTGCAGAAAGAAGGAACAGAGGTGCAGAAAGAGGCAAGAGGTGTGCAGAAAGAGGGAAGTTGGGTGTGAAAGAGGCACAGGGTGCAGAAAGAAGCAAGAGGGGTACAGAAAGAAGCAAGAGAGCTGCAGAAAAAAACAAAAGAAGTACAGAAAGAGGGAGCAGAGGTGCAGAAAGAGGCAAGAGGGGAGTAGAAAGAGGGAAAAGGAGTGCAGTAAGAGGCACAAGGGTTGCAGAAAGAAGGGACAGAGGTACAGAAAGAAGCAAGAGAAGTGCAGAAAAAAAGCAACAGGGGTGCAGAAAGAGGGATGAGGGGTGGAGAAAGAGGCAAGAGAAGTGCAGAAAGAAGCAACAGGGATGCAAAAAGGGGGGACAGGGGTGGAGAAAGTGGCAAGAGGAATGCAGAAAGAAGGAACAGAGGTGCAGAAAGAGGCAAGAGGGGTACAGAAAGAGGGAAGAGGGGTGCAGAAAGAAGCACAAGTGGTGCAGAAAGAAGCAACAGAGGTGCAGAAAGATGCAAAAGGGGTGCAAAAAGAGGAAAGAGGTGTGCAGAAAGAGGCACGAGGGGTGCAGAAAGAAGCAAGAGACGTGCAGAAAGAAACAAAAGAAGTGCAGAAAGAAGGAACAGAGGTGCAGAAAGGAGCAACAGGGTTGAGAAAGAGGCAAGAGGGTGGAGAAAGAGGTAAGGGGGAGCAGAAAGAAGCATGAGAGCTGCAAAAAGAAAGAAAAGCAGTGCAGAAAGAAGGAACAAAGGTGCAGAAAGAGGTAAGAGGAGTGCACATAGAGGGAAGAGGGATTTGAAAGAGGCACAAGGAGTCCAGAAAGAAGCAAGAGGAGTGCAGAAAAAAGCAACAGAGGTGCAGAAAGAGGCAAGAGGGGTGCAAAAAGAGGGAAGAGGGGTGCAGAAAGAGGCACGTGGGGTGCAGACAGAAGCAAGAGATGTGCAGAAAGAAACAAAAGAAGTGCAGAAAGAAAGAACAGAGGTGCATAAAGAGGCAACCGGGTGCAGAAAGAGGGTGGGTGGGTAGAGAAAGAGGTAAGGGGGTCAGAAAGAAGCAAGACAGCTGCAGAAAGAAACAGAAGAAGTACAGAAAGATGGAACAGATGTGCAGAAACAGGCAATAGGGGTGCAGGAAGAGGGAAGAGGGATACAGAAAGAGGAAAAAGGGGTGCAGAAAGAAGCAAGAGAAGTGCAGAAAGAAACAAAAGAAGTGCAGAAAGAAGGAACAGAGGTGCAAAAGAGGCAAGAGGGGTGAAGAAAGAGGGACGAGGGGTGCAGAAAGAAGCAAGAGAGGTGCAGAAAGAGGCAGGAGGGGTGCAGAAAGAGGGAAGAGGGGTGCCAAAAGAAGCAACAGAGATGCAGAAATGGGGAAGAGGGGTGGAGAAAGAGGCAAGAGGGGTGCAGAAAGGAGCAAGAGAGGTACTGAAAGAAACAAAAGAAGTGCAGAAAGAAGGAACAGAGGTGCAGAAAGAGGCAGGAGGGGTGCAGAAAGAGGGAAGAGGGGTGCCAAAAGAGGCAAGTGAGGTCTAGATAGAGGCAATAGGGGTGCACAAAGAAGCAAGTGAGGTTCAGAAAGAGACAACAGAGGTGCAGAAAGTAGAAGAGATTTGCAGAAAGTGGCAAGAGAAGTGCAGAAAAAGAAAGGTACAGAAAGAAGCAACAGAAATGCAGAGAGAGGAAAAGAGGGGCACAGAAAGAAGCAAGAGTGGCTAGCACACCATTAGTACTAATTTAACACCCACATTTAGCAATCAGTAACAGGTGACCAGTCTAGGTTTGCAAAGGACCTTCCTCCACACTGTAACACTTGTCGCTGCATTTTTGGTAACGTCTGAGCCATTTGAGCTAGAAACAAGGCTTTTGTTTGTTCAAATCTACAGATTAGGCAGCAGATGATGGATTATGATGCAAATGTGGAAAATTTATAATTGTGCAAAAGTCAGTGGGTAATCCCAGTGGCCCTGCATCCCTCTGACTAGGTCTAGAAGTGCTCCTCAGTGGTTCCTTCTTTTTTTTGTCTCATTGACTTTATACTTTAGCTTCTATGGAAACGAGGAAGACTAAACCTGAGGTTACCACTCCACAAACAGAGTACCATAACACATAATTACTCTCCATAACACATAATCCCACTCTATATAATTTCTATACACTAAATACCACATACCTTCTGTCCGCATCAAAGTCAAAGTCTATCCACATAATTTCACTGCATATCATACCACATAATTCCACTACACACAACCTACATCCACTCCACTCCACTCCAAGAAACATTAGTAAAACACTTTTACATTTACAACACCTATAGCTCTAACTCTCGCAAATGTGAAACCTATTACATTGCAAATGCTTCTTTAACTAGTAGATGTGTTTGCAGAGAGGTGGAGAAAGGGGCTGGGCCTCTGACCAGTGCTCAGGAATTCCACTGCGTAGGACTTCCAAGAGGTAGCAGGAGGGCTTCTTGGCCCCCAAAGTCCCTCAGGCAAAGTGGACTTCATCCCCAAACCTGTAGTGTGCCAGGAGGTGCATTTGCAAAGCGGTGGAGAAAGGAGGGCATGGCCTCTGAAGACATCTTACAAATACCACTGTGTGGGACTTACTGGAGGTAACAGAAGGGGTAGTTGGCCCCCAAGGACAACCTTGGGGGCCAACTACCCCTTCTAGTACCTCCAGTAAGTCCAGTTGCTTCTTTCTGTATCCCTCTTGCCTCTTTATGCACCCCTCATGCCACTTTCCCACCCCTCTTCCCTCTTTCAGCAACCCTCTTGCCTCTTTCTGCACCTCTGTTCCTTTTTTCTGCACTTCTTTTGTTTCTTTCTGCACCTCTCTTGTTTCTTACTGTATCCCTCTTGCCTTTTTCTCCACCCCCTTTCTGCATCTCTGTTCCTTCTTTATGCACTTCTCTTGCTTTTTCTGCACCTCTCTTGCTTCTTTCTGCACCCATTGTGCCTCTTTCTGCACACCTCTTCCCTCTTTCTGCACTCTTCTTGCCTCTTTCTGCACCTCTGTTGCTTCTGTCTGCACTTCTATTGTCTCTTTCTGCACCCCTCTTGCCTCTTCCTTCTTTCTGCCCTTCTTTTGTTTCTTTCTGCAGCTCTCTTGCTTCTTTCTGTACCCCCTTGCCTCTTTCTCCACCCCTCTTCCTCTGCACCCCTGTTGCCTCTTTCTGCATCTCTGTTCCTTCTTTCTGCACTTCTTTTGTATCTTTCTGCACATTTCTTGCTTCTTTCTGCACCCCTTGTGCCTCTTCCTGCACCCCTCTTGCCTCTTTCTGCACCCCTCTTGCTTTTTTCTGCACCCCTCGTGCCTCTTTCTGCACCCCTCTTCCCTCTTTTTGCACCCCTCTTGCCTCTTTCTGCACCTCTGTTGCATATTTCTGCACTACTCTTGCTTCTTTCTGCACCTCTCTTGCTTCTTTCTGCACCAATTGTGCTTCTTTCTGCACCCTTCTTCCCTCTTTCTGCAACCCTCTTGCCTCTTTCTGCACCTCTGTTCCTTCTTTCTATTTTTATTTTGTTTCTTTCTGCACCTCTCTTGCTTCTTTCTGCACCCCTCTGGCCACTTTCTTCACCCCTCATCCCTCTTTCTGCACCTCTGTTGCTTCTTTCTGTACTTTTTTTGTTTCTTTCTGCACCTCTCTTCCCCCTTTTTCATCTCTGTTGCTTCTTTCTGGACTTCGCTTGCCTCTTTCTCCGCCCCTCATCCATCTTTCTGTAACACTGTTGCTTCTTTCTGCACCTCTCTTGCTTCTTTCTGCACCCCTCGTGCCTCTTTCTGCACCCCTCTTCCCTCTTTCTGAACTCCTCTTGCCTCTTTCTGCACCTCTGTTCCTTCTTTCTGCTCTTCTTATGTTTCTTTCTGCACCTCTCTCACTTTTTTCTGCACCCCTCTGTCCACTTTCTCCACCCCTGTTCCCCCTTTTTGCATCTCTGTTGCTTCATTCTGCACTTCTCTTGCCTCTTTCCCCACACCTCATCCCTCTTTCTGCACCTCTATTGCTTCTTTCTGCACTTCTCTCGCTTCTTTCTGCACCTCTGTCCCTTCTTTCTGCAACCCTTGTGCCTCTTTCTGCACCCCTCCTGCCTCTTTCTCCTCCCCACTTCCCCCTTTCTGCATCTCTGTTGCTTATTTATGCACTTCTCTTGCTCCTTTCTGCACCTCTCTTACTTCTTTCTGCACCCCTCGTGCCTCTTTCTGTACCACTCTTCCCTCTTTCTGCACTCCTCTTGCCTTTTTCTGCACCTCTGTTGCTTCTTTCTGCACTTCTTTTATTTCTTTCTACACCTCTCTTCTCCCTTTTTTCATCTCTGTTGCTTCTTTCGCTTGCCTCTTTCTCCGACCCTTATTTATCTTTATGCACCACTGTTGCTTCTTTCTACACCTCTCTTGCTTCTTTCTGCACCCCTCATGCCTTTTTTTGTACCCCCTTCCCTCTTTCTGCACCCCTCTTGCCTCTTTCTGCACCTCTGTTCCTTCTTTCTGTACTTCTTTTGTTTCTTTCTGCACCTCTCTTGCTTCTTTCTACACCACTTTTACCTCTTTCTGCACCCCTCTTCCCTCTTTCTGCACCCCTTTTGCCTCTTTCTGCACCTCTGTTCCTTCGTTTTGCACTTCTTTTGTTTCTTTCTGCAGCTCTCTTCCTTCTTTCTGCAGCCCCTTGCCTCTTTCTCCACCCCTCTTCCCTCTTACTGCACCCCTGTTGCCTCTTTCTGCACCTCTGTTCCTTCTTTGCGCACTTCTTTTGTTTCTTTGTGCACATCTCTTGCTTCTTTCTATACTTCTTTCACTTCTTTCTGTACTCAAATGGGAAGTGCAAGCTGTAAAGTTTAATGGTCTGCGTGGTCTTGTGACTGAGTTATATGTCTACTTGTTTAAGTATTCTCACATGTGTTATGCATCTGAAGATGGTAGCTTAAAAAGTAGGTAGCTTCTTCTATAGGTGGTTAAATCTTCTCAGTTCTGCTATGTCATTCAGTTGCACAGGCAGACATGTCTTATCTATATAGGTGTTGTAAATCCCCTCTAATATACCATTGAATACCCATGTGCCCTGTATTATGAGCAGAAAGAAATACATACACCTTTTTGTACACATATTTACAGAGTATGCTGTTTGAAACACAGGTATTTAAATATTTCTATGTTTATTTTTATGTAACATGTCACTTTGTAAAAGCAGAGACATGCATGTATACCTTCACAAACTTGGTCAGACTTACAACAGTGATATGCTTAGGACTGCTGTTTTATATTTGGTAGGTAGGCCTAACATTCTGATCAGTCGATTAATAGTGAACTTACAAGAGAAAAGTGAGGTTTAAGACATCTCGGGAGAAGGATTAGTGATTAGGCTACTTTGTATGAGTCTGTTGTAAGGTACAGTCAAAGTAGGCCTCTTTCTGCAACTCTGTTGGTTCTTTCTGCACTTCTCTTGCTTCTTTCTGCACCTTTCTTTCTCTTTCTGGACTTTTGTTGCCTCTTTCTGCACTTCTCTTGCTTCTTTCTGCGCCTTTCTTCCTTTTCTGCACATGTCCTACCTATGTAGGCATATTTAGAAATTAGCATTTAAAAAACCTGAGAAATTCACAGAAAAACCAGAGGTTTTAGGGACGTTATAGTTAGGAATTAGCATTTAAAATACCTTTGAAATTCACTGAAAAAAATATAGGTTTTAGGGACATTATAGTTCGAAATTAGCATTTAAAAATCCTTGGAAATTCACTGAAAAAAACACATGTTTCAGGGACGTTATAGTTAGTCTGACATTTCACTCGTACAAAACCAGAGAAATTCGGCCGTTATAGGTAGTTGAGCTAACTATAACTCACGCCCCCACAATGCACTGCTGATGACGTCACATATTACATCACTCATGACATGGTCAGTGACATCACTGATGACATCACTGATGTCATCTCAGATGACATCACTGATGACATCATCCACTGACATCATCTGATGCACCTCCTCACACCCTAATAAAACCTTTCATACACCCACTCTAAAATACAGACTACCATTCTTGAAACCATAGACACACCAGTACCAGTTAGTAGATACCCACTCACTGATTTATAGGTCTACACACATCCACTCACTCACTGGTACAGTCACTCATACATGCAGTCACTCATCAATACAGCCTGTGATATATGCACTCATACACCCATACAGATATTCACATACTGCCACTCATCCTCAGAGATACTCACACACCTAGTCAGTCACCCAAAGACTCAATCACACTGCACTTTACTTACCAATACATTTATACACACACCACCTCACTTATTCATATAGATACTAACACATACTTACTCTCTTTTACAATTACTGACACAAACACACACTCATCCATACAGCCACTCTCACAATCACTCACTCTGACATACAGTCACTTATATACTCCATCATTCACATATACTGCCTTTCACATATGTAGTTACTCACACATATACCACTGAGACATCCATTCACTCAACAACATAGCCATACGCACACTCACTCACCCATACAGCCCCTCACAGATGCACTCATGAACCCATACACCAACTGAATCACCCACTCACACATCCATGGAGGTAATCACCCCCCCACTCATGCACACAGACACTCAGGCACCCATACAGGTAATCAGACAACCAATCATTAACCCATATAGACACTCATGTAGCTACTCACCAACCCATGCAGCCACTTACACACCAACTGACAAATTAATAATGGAATCGAGGGATTCTGATGGATAAGAAGAGCTGATCGTCACATCATTGGCATCTGCAGTGATTTTAAGTTCACAGCCACCAGAGATAATATGCCGGATGTGATCATTTAGATGCAGGGAGAGTGGATATGATCCATATATAGAGCAAATAATAAGGGACATAGCATACACCCCTGCTGTGTGCCACGATAGATCCGGAAATGTGTAGAGGATATCCCCACATATGATAATGGAGAACTAGGACTGCTGTATAGAGATCGTACCCATTTACAGAAGCAATCACCAATGCCTAATGCAGCCATCACTGCCCAAAGACAATCCCAGACCACGTGATCAAATGCTTTCTCTGTGCCTAAAACTATCATATGCATTATCAAGCCAGATTGATATGCTACATCAAATGCAGCATCAGAAGTGTTGACATGACAGGTGGTATCCCGCCCAGGTATAAAACTATGATGCTGCTGCATAGACAAGATCAGACATAAAAGGAGCGATTCACACTGCTAGAATCTTGGCGAATACTTTGGCGTCAGCATTGATAAGGGTTATGAGACAATATAAGTCTCGCTCTTCCCGTGTTTTATTTTGCCTTAAACTAGAACTAAGCACTTCTCCACTGGCCTCAACATATTAGTCAACATTAGCCCATTAAATGCCAGGAATATAACGGTTACATCCTTGGCTGTGGCCTGGAGTGCCGAGGACATAACTGTTACGTCCTCGGCACACAACCCGGAAATCCCTTTGCTGTAAACAGCAGAGCAATTCACTTTTTAGTTTTTGAGCCTCTGGAGGTGTGGGAGGCATTTTTTTTCAATGAAATGGTTATTGCGCACATGGCACGCTGACGTCACAACATTGAAAGTGAAAGTGAAATGAGGCCATTAGCTCATTTCACTTTCACTGCTTAAGAGTTCACGGGGCTATCTCAGCACCCCGAGCACCGAAACACATGGGAGAGGTATCGTTCGAAAGGGGAGAATCTCCCTTTTCCAATGGTACCTTTCCTTAGGAAGGTGATACCCAAGTAGTGAGACACCACTAGACACCAGAGTGTGGGGAGTGTCCCCTGGGGCAAAGCACTTTGCACCCCCCAACATTTTTGGGCATATTCCGTCTTTCTGCCCCCACTGGGGTCAGATGGGGGCAATAGCCTCTGATCTGCCTCCCCGGGGGGCAGAAAGCCAATTAGGAACCAGGGATTTTTTTTATTTACATTTAGGCGTGGTAAGCCACCAAGAAGTTAGCCCTGTCTTTCTGCCCACCAGAGGGCAGATGGGGGCAATAGACCACAATCGCCCTCCTGGGGGGGCAAACAGCCCGATAGGAAATGGGGATTGTACTTTTTTGTGCATTTAGGGGTGGGAGCTGCCCAGAATGTTCATGCCAATTGTGCCACCACCCAAAAAAATAGAAACAGTCTTTCTGCCCCCCTGGGAGCAGATGGTGGCAATAGCCCCAGATATGCCACTCCCCGGGGAGTAGATATCCCACTAGGAACCAGGGATTACATTCTTATGTTAATGTAGGGGTAGGACTGCACAGAATTGGGATGTCAATGCCCCTACCCCCCAAGAATAACAGCCACAGTTTTCTGCCCCCGAGTGGGGGAGGCAGAAAACCCGATAAGCAGCAGGGAGTATATTTATTTGCTCAAGTAGGGTTGGGGGCTGCCCAGAATGGGCATGCCAATGCCCCCACCCCACTGAAAAGCAAATGCACAGGTCTTTCTGCCCCCCAAGGGGCACATGGGCGGCAGAAAGCCCACTCAGCACCAGAAATATGTTTATGGGCATGTCAGGGAACAGCCCCTTAGGCAAGGATCGCTTCCCTTTTTTTGTGCACACATATTGGTTGTTTCTGCCCCCATTGGGGACATATCAGCAATATTTTTAGGGCTTATCTGCCCCAAGGGGGCAGAAAGCCACTAGACACCAGCAAAAGTTTCTGTGTATGTGAACTGGAGTTAGGCGGAGAGTCTGTGTGTATTGGCATATGGCTGGCTATGTGTGCACCTGCATTCTGCTGGCCGTGTGTGTTGACTTGCACTTAGCTGGCAGTGTGTGTGGACTAGCGCTTGGCTGGCAGTGTGCGTGGAATGTTGCACGGCTGGCGATATGCATGAATGATACTTGGCTGCCAGTGTGCATGGATGGCAATAGGCTGGTGGTGTGCATGAATGGAGCTTGGCTGGTGGTGTGTTTTATTACCCAGAGTCCCCTACCAACCTCAAATTTAGTTAAAAAGTCTCACTTTCATCACATTTCTGTGCAAAAAGTTGGGGGATCACTGCACCGGCACAAATTTACCACGATCCAGCTTTCCACTTAGTCTCCTGATAAAAATGATACAACACTTGTGCCAGTGCCCAAAGCAGAGAACCTAAAAGCCTATAAAATGTACAAACTGAGGTGGAACCAAAGAGGGTCCAAAAGGGCAGCTTTTTCATAACTTTTTTGAATGATTCTACTTTAGGCACCCACACCAGTGAGGTATCATTTTTATTGGGCGGCTGAGGGAAATGCTGGGTGGTGGTAAATTTGTGCTGGCGTGATGATCTCAACACCTTCCCACACAGAAATATTAGGAAGTTGTGATTTTGATTTGTTAGCTAAATTTGAGGTTTTCAGGGAATTCTGGGTAGAAAAATGTTGGGGGATCCACGCAAGCTACGCATCCCAGGACTTCCCCGGGTGTCTAGTTTTCAGAAATGTCTGGGTTTGGTAGATTTCCCTAGATGGCCACCGAGCCCGGGACCAAAAACACAGGTGCCCCCTATATATCACAAAACAACCTTGCAAAAACAGGTTGTTTGTGATAGATAGGGGGCACCTGTGATTTTGGTCCTGGGCTCAGCGGCCATCTAGGGAATCCTATCAAAACCAGACATTTCTGAAAACTCAACACCCAGGGGAGTCTAGGGAGGTGTGGCTTGCTTGGATCCCCCAAGTATATCCTGGCTCAGATGGGTGTAATGCCCTCTACACATCACTCAAATGATACAGAAGAGCAAGATCGAGAATGGAAGCCCTGGTTTTCACCATCCGAGCAGAGGCACTATGGTTGGTGGAATCAATACTATAATCAAGGACACAGTTAAAATCACCCATGACCAAGAACTCTCCAGACCAATCCAGTAGCTCTAAGGATAGCTAGTCCAAAATGCCCAGCTCATCCACATTCGACCCATATACTGTACAGAACACATTTTTCATACCATACAATAATAACTGTGATGTGGCAACAAATGATGGATGGAATGCTGAAAGAATCAGACATTCACCCTAAGTCAACTTTCTGGGTTAAATCCATCATTTTTGTTCTCACTGCGCCACCCCAGTATGGCCATATACAAATTAGGCTGGACCCTGCTCCTCATGGGAACAGTCCAGGCTGAACAGCCAAGCCGGGTCCTCTCTGGACTGGAAACAAGCATCCTGGGACCGGTTTCGGGGTAACACCCCTCATCAGCCAGGCTAGCTTGAATCCAGTGTCACAGCAAGCAATGGACTCAGATTTTGATCAGAGTTGTGTCCATATTGATAGCTGTATTAACAGTATCAGTGCTTGAGCTGGGAACTTGTGTGGGGGTTGAGACTATAGCTGCAGAATTGAGAGTTGAGAAGGTAGCGGCACAATGCAGCTGACATGGGGACAACTCTGAATGAAGAAACATCTAGTTGGCTACCACCCCACACAGCAAAACCAATCTCAGCCTCAGCTCCCAGTGTTGAATCGACTGCATAGAATTAATCCTTAGTACTCACAGTTTGGCCCATAGGACCAGAAGTCATCTGTTTCATAGGATTCTGGTGGAATAATGTGTAGAATATTCAATGGTGTTCCAAAGTGGGGAGCTGTGACTATGTATCAGAGGCACAGCTTCATCTTGAGACCCCGCTACAATGTTGCATTCTGTGTTCACCAACGCGGAGTCAGTAGCAGACTACAGGGCAATGGCCATTAACATATTCACTAAAATAGACTTATTCCACAAGGCCGGTGTCTCCATGGAATGTGCCTGCAGTAAACTGGTTGCTGACCCGGACCTGAGCAGCTACAGAATCGTTCGCCCGATTAATGATTTTTCTCACCGGCCACTGAGCACTGCAGGGGAGTTCCATCTGAGTCAGCAGCAGTGGCTGTAGTGCGGACCATGGATGAGCTGTTCTCCCTCTGGCCGCCAAGAACGGCATTTTGAATGTGGCAGCGCCACAGTGCAGCAGCTCAAAGTCCACCCCCAGCTGGCACGCGAGTGTGGACAGCGGAGTATCTGACCCAGAGCAATGCTTGGGAGCAGTACCACCATTATATGGAACCGTGCAGAAACACTCAAACTAAAAACCAATGTGGTACTCAAATCTAACCTCCATACTGTGTGCAGTGATTTTTAGTATTAAAAACCAATGGAACATTTTTATACTCCCATTATTGAATCAAATAATAGAGCATAAAGATTAGATTTCAAACAACTATATGTAAAAAAAAGCACTAATTAGTGTTTAGCAACATAAGTAGATATTTTTCTTATCAAGTAAGACTATATACTTAGATGCAAGAATAATTTAGTTTATCACATTGTATGTTTGGTATACACTGATGGACTAAAATGTTCTACGTTCATATATTTAATGTCTGGGTAGAAAGTCATTGGTTTGCAAAGGTGCACAGATATTAACGATAATGAGCCTTTAATTAGGAGTTAACCATGAAACCACTAAAGCTCTCTTCATATAGACCAATGTTGCATGTGCCATCAAATTGCCACTTCTGCCCAGGGGTTGTATACATTTTATGAGACTGCATGGCCAATTCCCAGTACATCATTTTGATGCATTAAATTAAAGCACTTCTTTCAATATGCAGTGCTGGCCAAATAAATACACAGCGGTGGGCCAAGCTTGTATGGCACTGTACCAGTTTACAACAACACAGTCATGCATCATACAGCATAGGCCCAATATCACACAGCGCAGCCTGGGTAGTGCTTATCTAACATACAGCATTGGCTCAACTTTGCACACAACTAGGCCCAGGCGGAATTTCAATTATGACAGCGTAATCTGAGTAATTTTGGTAATTCTGTGTTACTCTTTCAATTAAGATAATTACGTGTTTACTTCTGCTCACGTAATTATGAGCAATATTGGGGGATACAATCCTACAGCAAGAGCACATTTGTTGACCATGACTGGTCGCTTGCTCTTGTGCTCGATATTCATGCTTTACTGCATTTAGCACTATTTCTTAACATAAAATGAATCCTTGAGTCCATTTTGGATGCAGGACTGCATTTTCTTGCTAAGACAATAGCGCTAAATGCAGAACGTAAATTAGGGGAAATTCCTACCTCAAGAGCCCATTTAGCAAGTGTGAGTAGCTGCTCACACTCGCTATTCATTTTCTGTTGCATTTATTACTAATTAATTGAACAAAAGGCATTCTTGCACCCATTTTGGATGTGAGGACGCTTTTTTATGATAAGATATAATGCTAAATGTAGAATTAGCTTTCTCACGTAATTATGCATAATCCTGCAGAATTCTCAGGTAATTCCGTGTGATTTTGTTACCCTGATTTACGCAAGTTACTCGCACCCCGACACACAACCCCCCATGGGCCATTACCTCACAATGCGAGCCCGCTACTACATGATGCTGGTTTGAATCAATGTACAGGCTTAATATCACACCCAGTGATGTCCAAAGTACACATTTCTTAACCTCCTTAATTTGTTTATATGTTCCTCTGGCCTGGTCCACCATCACCAGCTCATATTAATGCAATGCAATGGACTGAATTAATAAACTTGTTGTGGGAAATAAAAAGTGAGGATTGAGATCTGAGATCTTCACATGAGGATCACTTAGAAAATTTGCTGCTGAAGAGAGAGACCCAGGACTGTTACCTGGTTTAAATTGGAAGGTTGATAAATTGTGTTGTGTTTTGTGGGAGTGTTGAAGTTGTTGTGCAGGTGCTGCCCCATCACTATCAAACTATTATGAATATATTATGGACCATGATCCTCACATTACAAAGCCCATTGCATACATGCCACCAGATTGGGAACATATCATTTACATTCATCAGAATGGAGAACATGTTTCTTTTTTAAGTTGTGTATAATTGTAACATACCAAATCATACACAAAACCATACTCTTACCTAGAATTGAAATAAACATCTGCAAATTAATGGCATCTCTTTGTAGTCAAGTAAGTGCATTTAATTGCTATATCTAAAATTTAAACAAAGCCTATGATAAGGAAGATAATTTAGATACCTATAATACCAGTAAAATGTTGACATTTTATGTTTGTCAATGGGGAAAAAAGGGGGCACAAAGGGAGATTCTGAGTGTTAACACATAAACACAATGTGAGTGATGCAATATTACACTTATAGTAAAACATATCATGTCAAACAAATAAGGCTAGTCATTATTTACAGCAAGATAAATATTTGAGACATTATTATGAGCCAAACAATTTTTTGCCAGTTTCTATCCAATTTATGGCAATCTATTGAAATGCAATTGCTGCCAGTAAAACTACTATTCTATATTTCATTGCAAGTACCTTTAAATCTGAGACCAAGCTACTGAAGAAAATATTTTAGAGCAAAAATTGAACCCTTTTTTTCATATCCTCATTAATTAAGCTCCAAACTTAGACCCAAAAGGAAAAAGCATATCTATAATTCATCCAACATAGGAAAGGGAATAAGTAATCATAACCATTAAGGCATTTGGGACAGTAGAGATTACATTTTAATATTGGTTTTAATACCCGTTAACTGTTATTAATGATAGCAGTAGAGGCTGATTTTGCTTTATGGGACATATGCATTCCTCCATTTAATGAAAAATGAAAAAACATAGCCTTTTCCAGATTCCTTAAAATTTTGAAAAGGATATATCAATAGTTTTAAACAAGGACCGAGGTACATTGATTGAAAAAATGAATTGTGTATAAATAACAATAGGAGCAGGAATCATCTCAATGGTTTAAAGCCATCACCACTAAGATAGACATAAAGGAGGACACATATCAGCGAAGTCACTATCTTTGATTTAATGTTCTCCAGGTTTAACTCAATTACTTCTTTGATTGAATTAGACAGCCAAATACTTGTTTTTATGAGATTTCCAAATCAAATTATAGTCTCCAAAACTGGACAGAAGTCTAAATATATTCTATGGTAAGATTTCTAAGTTATCCACATGTAACTTATAGCCAGGAACAAGGGAAAATAATAACTTCACCAAGAAAGGCTGGCATTGTTATGATACATAAAACAACAGCTTGTCAGCATCAACAGACAACTTTATTTCACTGTCACGAAATCAAAACCTCTATATTTCTTATTTTGTTTAATCTTATATAAAAATGAATAGCATAAATAGAAATGGCGATGGGGCATCCCTGTCTCTTTTGAGAGTACAGTGTGGACAAAGTAAACCATTATTAAAAACTGAAGCCTTTAGAGAGTCAAAGAAGAATGATATGTACTTCAAAAACGTTGGTCCTATAGCATGCCATTTTAGAGCCTTGTATTTCTAACCCACCCGGTCAAATGCTTTTATACATCAAGTGCAATAATAGCCATATGGGAGGACGTACTGGAACATTTACTTATTATAATCAAGAATTACCTGGCATCATCAGAAGACAATTTCCCTTTAATGAAACCTGATAGTTCAGGTCCAATTGGGTCAGAGCCTACAATGTAGCATATAACTTTAAATCCAAGTTAATCAGCCAAATTGGTCTGTAGTTCTTATAGAAAGTCACATCTTTGCCTACTTTAGTAATCACACAAATCATCACCTCAAAAAAATGGACCCTCCTGATGTATTGTCCAGACTGAAGAGCTTGGCTAATAAAGTATTTGAAAACTTTTAATAGCCTTGCATGGGGTCTAGTGGAGTCTCCATGAAGGATTGGGTAACTTGTTTTAAGGATTTTGCAAGTTTGATTGTCTCAAGATTTTTTAAACAATTACAAATTCTACTCTAATCATGGGGAACTGTGTACACGGGGTTGTACCAAAAATAATCTACTGATTACAAACTATAAAAATTGATGCATCACGGAAAAAGAACGTTTAACAATAGATAAAGACAAATGCATTGAAATAGTAACAACCTATAACAAAATGCAATTGTTAGTTCAGAACAGCACAAATGGATTTGTAGCAGTAAACTAGCAAACGTGAAATCTCCGCATAGGATAATGGAGCACTACGACTGCTTCTAGAGATTGTACCCATTTACAGAAGCAATCACCAATGCCTAATGCAGCCATCACTGTAGAAAGACAATCCCAGACCATGTGATCAAATGCTTTCTCTGTGCCTAAAACAATCACACGCATAATCAAGCCAGATTACCACCACTCTTTCTACCACACTGAACACCAATCCAAATATTAAATGCCTGCTTCTCAACTGCAGATGAGCAGTAAGACATGCGGCTGACATTGCGGCCCTCATCCTTGCACATGACCTTGACCTTGTAATGTTGACTGAGACCTGGCTAAATGACACATCTGCACCTATCCTGGACATACTAGTGCCTCCTAACTATGACATCATTAGGTTAGACAGATCTAGTGGACAAGGTGACAGCATCGCTAGTATATATCGTAGAAGTCTATCAGTCAAACAAACACAATCAGCTCTCCTGCCGTCTTGCGAATACTTGTGCATTGAGGTGGCTTGTAGCAATAATCATCCATGCAAAAGTGCACACGTTCTACCACCCTCCTCGTGACAATCCTCCGTTCATAGAACAGATCATGGATATCATCTCATCTAATGCAGATCTACATGGCACTCAGCTCTTCTTGGGAGATTTCAACCTCCACTGGAACAACATGAATTATGTGGCAGTCAATAGCCTCAAATCGTTACTGGTAGACCTTAACCTAATCCAAATTTGTGACAGCCCTACTCACATTAAAGGAGCTACCTTAGATCTAGTCATCGGTAAGCCAAACTCCATTCACCTCGAATCCATTGTCCCATGTGACTGGACTGACCACCACTGTATTACCTTCCTCATCTCAGATCTTGTGAGAGCTAACAGAGCCCAGCCTAAGTACCCCAGGCATTGAAAAAGATGTCTGCGAAACATCAACATGTGTGATCTGATGGCTCTCTGTGATAACACCCTGCCCCCTCCAGTGGATATGTCCGACGTTCAGGACCTTACGGACCACTATAACAGTACCATGTCTAGTGTTCTAGACTCAATGGCGCCTCTGCAGCTAAACAGATTGTCCTCCAAAGTCTCCAAACCTTGGTCCAACGATAGTCTAAATACTGAAAGACGGAGTTTGAAACTAGCGGAAAGATTGTGGAGATCCTATCCCTCCTTTGAACATCTCAACCAGCTGAAATATGTAAGAAATATCTATAACAAACATATCAGATGCTCTAAAGCCACCTTCTTCAGAAACCAATTAGAGTATGCATAAAAACGTCCAAAAAAGCTGTTTGAGCTCATCAAGCTTCAATCAAACAGTCAACCGAACCTTTCCACACTGGGGCTAGGTCCGCAGCCCAACTGCGATGAATTTGCCGACTTCTTCTCTGATAAGACTACTAAGATCGAATCTGAACTACGTTCAGCCTTGGAGCACCTGTTGACCACCCCTCCTAACTCCCTCCCTCCTATTGGGTCAGATGACGTCCTGCTCAGTACGCTCTGCCCCCCCCAAAAACAACGCCTCCTGGAGCATTTTCAATACTTTGGATGAAAATACTATACGCAAAACTTTAGCTACTCTAAAATCATCTAACCATTTCAACGACCCCAGCCATTGAACTTCTTCTCTGAGATCAGAGCCTCCTTAATCCGACTCTGGACTAATATTATCAATGCTTCAGTTCTGCAAGGTGCTATTCCGGTCGGACTGCCTAAAATCTGGGCAGGTTACCCATATTCTAAAGAAACCATCCGCAGACCCCTCCGACCTACACAACTTTCGCCCAATTTCTAACATTCCCGCGTTGACAAAGCTCCTGGAGAAATGTGTGCATGTCCAGCTTTGCGACCACATTGAACAATTCCGACTCCTGGACCAATTTCAATCCGGTTTCCACCAGGGTCATAGCACAGAAACTGCTCTCACTCATATTGTAGATGATGCGCTTAGATTGCTCGATCAAAACAACTCTTGCCTACTGATCCTCCTCGACCTCTCATCAGCCTTTAATACTGTTAAACATGACAATCTAATTGACCTCTTGGAACACAGGATGGGGCTTTCTGGGCCTGTACTAAACTGGTTCTTTTCATTCTTCCACAATAGAACCCAAAGCTTCAAGGTGAACCAGTCCCTGTATCATCCTTCACCGGTCACCCTGTGGGTTCCACAGGGCTCTGCTCTCTCACACTCTCTTCAACCTGTTCATGGAGCCTTTAACAGTAATCTTGAAATCATCCAGCATTCACTATCACATGTACGCCGATGATACCCAACTGTACATGAAGGTCGCCTCCCCTGAGGACAACAAGTCCCTCAATTCAATCTTACTGAAAACACAAAGCTGGCTGACTCGGAACCACCTGAAGCTCAACGCTCTTAAAACTGAATTCCTCCTAATCGCACCACCCAAGTAGTCTCCAGTCATCGAAGAATAGATGAGTCAATTAACAGATCTAATTTGCATGCCTCACATCATTGATTCCACAAGCTCACTGGGAATAATGCTAGACAAGAGTCTGAACATGCAGAAGCATATTAGTAAACTCACCAAAGGAGCGAACTTCCAACTCAGCTCTCCTCGCATGACTTAAAGGTTGCGGTTCAAACCCTAGTGATCTCTAAGCTTGAGTATGGAAGCGCAACCCTTTGTGGCCTTCCTAGAGCGAAGACAGCCCCTCTCAGGGCTACCCTCAATTCTGCTGTCAGGCTCGTAACGCGCTTGAAAAGATACAATAATATCACGCCTGAGCTGTTATCCCTAAATTGGCTCCCTTACGATGCTAGGATACAATTAAAAATTGCATGTATGGCACATAAACCCATTCATTTCAATACCCCATTGTACCTCGCTCAAAAGTTGGAGCTTTCAGGTGGATCTAGATCCTCAAGAAGCTCCAGCACATTACTGCTCAAACCACAAAAATTTAACAAAAAGAAAACTTAGAAATCGAGCCTTCTCAGGTATCGCCCCGAGGATTTGGAAAGCCTTACCCCCTGAAGTTAGGTTGAATCCCTCTACTGGTCTTTTCAAAAAGGAAGTCAAATTGATACTGATGAAGAAACTCTCACCACTGTAATGAATCCTCCAAGTCGCTAGATGACACCCTGTCGGTCGGAGTATATGAAGTCTGTCTTGCCGATCTGTCGGTCCTCTATTACCTCCGCTCCATTCCGCTTGGTAATATTCTATGATACCCCTTGTGACCATGGGCGCAACATAGACTTTATCCCTATACTTCCTTTCTCAAGGTAGTATAAACGTTATGGACGAAGAAACTTCTGCCTGGACTCATTGCTTCCATTGCTCCCTAGGGCTCCTTGCTTTATGAGACTGTTATGACTGTTTTTTGTTTGGTTGATCTGCTTTTTACCCCTGTATCCTTCCCTGACTTAATGTAAAGCACTCTGATACCCCCGGTGGTCATGTTTGCGCTATAGAAAACTTTTAAAATAAAATAAGATTGATCTGCTACATCAAATGCAGAAACAGCAGAGGTGACATGACAGGTGGTATCCCGTCCAGGTATAAAACAATGCTGCATAGACAAGATCAGACATAAAAGGAGCGACTCGGACTGCTAGAATCTTGGCGAATACTTTGGCAGCAGCATTGATAAGGGATATGGGACAATATAAACCTCGCTCTTCCCGTGGCTTATTTTTCCTTAAACTAGAACTAAGCACTTCTCCACTGGCCTCAACATATTGGATGACATTAACCCGTTTCATGCCGAGAATGTAACGGTTACATCCTTGGCTGTGGCCTGGAGTGCTGAGGACATAACTGTTACATCCTCTGCACACAACCCAGAAATCCCTCTGCTGTAAACAGCAGAGCGATTTACTTTTTAGGTTTTTAGCCTCTGGAGCTGTGGGAGGCATTTTTTTTCAATGAAATGGTGATTGCGCGCATGGCATGCTGACGTCATTACATTGAAATTGAAAGTGAAATGAGGCCATTAGCTCATTTCACTTTCACTGCTTAAGAGTTCACAGGGCTATCTCAGCACCGCAAGCACCGAAACACACGGGAGAGGTATTGTTCGAAAGGGGAGAATCTCCCTTTTGCAATGGTACCCTTCCTTAGGAAGGTGATACCCAAGCAGTGAGACACCACTAGACACCAGAGAGGGGGGAGTGTCCCCTTGGGCAAGGCACTTTGCACCACCCAACATTTTTGGGCATATTCAGTCTTTCTGCCCCCACCAGGGTCAGATGGGGGCAATAGCCTCTGATCTGCCTCCCCGGGGGGGGGCAGAAAGCACATTAGGAACCAGGGAGTTTTTTAAATTTAAATTTAGGGGTGGGGTCTGCCCTGAATGGGCATTGTGATGCCCCCACCCCACCAAGAAGTTAGCACAGTCTTTCTGCCCACCAGAGGGCAGATGGGGGCAATAGACCACAATCGCCCCCCCCGGGGGGGCAAAAAGCCCACCCAAAAAAGTAGACACAGTCTTTCTGCCTCCCCAAGAGCAGATGGTGGCAATAGTCCCTGATATGCCACTCCCCTGGGGGGTAGAAATCCCACTAGGAACCAGGGATTATATTCTTATGTAAATGTAGGTGTACGGGCTGCACAGAATTGGCATGTCATTGCCCTCCCCACCAAAAATAACAGCCACAGTTTTTTGCCCCCCAAGGGGGGGCAGAAAACCCACTAAGCAGCAGGGAGTATATTTCTTTGCCCATGTAAGGTTGGGGCTGCCCAGAATGGGCATGCCAATGCCCCCACCACACTCAAAAGCAAATGGATACTCATTCTGCCCCCCTAGGTCACATGGGTGGCAGAAAGCCCACTCAGCAACATAAATATGTTTATGAGCATGTCAGGGAGCAGCCCATTAGGCAAGGATCGCTTCCCTTTTTTTGTGCACACATTTTGGCAGTTTCTCCCCCCTTGGGGACAAATCAGCAATATGTTTAGGGCTTCGCTGCCCCACGCGGGCAGAAAGCCACTAGACACCAACGAAAATTTCTGTGTATGTGAACTGAAGTTAGGCGGACAGTCTGTGTGTATTGGCATATGGCTGGCTATGTGTACACCTGCATTTTGCTGGCTGTGTGTGTTGACTTGCACTTATCTGGCAGTGTGTGTGGACTAGTGCTTCGCTGGCAGTGTGCAGGGAGTGTTGCTTGGCTAGCAATCTGCGTAGATGGCATATGTCTGGAATGTGTGTGGACTGTCGCTTGGCTGGAAGTGTACGTGGACTGATGCTTGCCTGGCGATGTGCATGAATGATGCTTGGCTGCCAGTGTGCATGGATGGCAATTGGCTGGTGGTGTGCATAGATGGATCTTGGCTGGTGGTGTGTTTTATTACCCAGAGTCCCCTGCAAACCTCACATTTAGCTAAAAAGTCTCACTTTCATCACATTCCTGTGCAGAAATTTGGGGGATCACTGCACCGGCACAAATTTCCCACCACCCAGCTTTCCCCTTGGTCTTCTGATAAAAATGATACAACACTTGGGCGGGTGCCCAAAGCTGAGCACCTAAAAACGTAAAAAATGAACAAACTGAGGTGGAACCAAAGAGGGTCCAAAAGGGCAGTTTTTTTCATAACTTTTTAGAATCATTCTGCTTTGGTCACCCACACAAGTGAGGTATCATTTTTATTGGGCGGCTGGGGGAAACGCTGGATGGTGGGACATTTGTTCCGGGGTGATGATCTCAACACCTTCCCACACAGAATTGTAAGGAAATTGTGACTTTTTAGCTAAATTTGAGGTTTTAAGGGAATTCTAGGTAGAAAAATGTTGGGGGATCCATGCAAGCCACACATCCCTGGACTTCCCCGGGTGTCTAGTTTTCAGAAATGTCTGGGTTTGGTAGATTTCCCGAGCCCGGGACCAAAAACACAGGTGCTCGCTATCTATCACAAAACAACCTTGCAAAAACAGGTTGTTTTGTAATAGATAGGGGGCACCTGTGATTTTGGTCCTGGGCTCAGCGGCCATCTAGGTAATCCTACCAAAACCAGACATTTCTGAAAACTAGACACCCAGGGGAGTCTAGGGAAGTGTGGCTTGCTTGGATCCAACAGTGATTTCCTACCCAGAATCCCCTACAAACCTCAATTTTAACAACCTCAGTTCATCCTGGATTCTCCAGGGTGTTTAGTTTAAAAAAATGTGCAGGTTTTCTAGGTTTGCCTAGGTGCCTGTTGAGCTAGGGCCCAAAAACCATAGCTAGGCACAAAAAAGTGTCAGTTTTCACTTGAATAATGTGATGTGTCCACATTTTTGGGCCATTTCCTGTCACAGGACTAGGCATACCCACACAAGTAAGGTACCATTTTTATCGAGAGTCTTTGGGGAATGCATGGGTGGGTAGATGTTTGTGGCTCCCCACAGATTCCAGAACTTTCCATCACAGAAATGTGAGGAAAATTTGTTTTTGGGGCACATTTTGAGGATTGCAAGGGATTCTGAGTAATATGACCTGGTGAGAGCCACAAAAATCAACCCATAATGGATGCCCTTAGGTGTCTAAATTAAAAAAAATTACAGGTTTAATAGGTTTCCATTGGTACCAGCTGAGCTAGGGCCCAAAATCCACAGCTAGGCACATTGCAAAAAATTTGTCAGTTTTCACTGGGAAAAATGTGATGTGTCCACGTTGCATTTTGGGCCATTTTCTGTCACAGACACTAGGCCTACCCATACAAGTTAGGTACCATTTTTATGGGAGACTTAGGGGAATACAGAATAGTAGAACAAGTGTTTTTACCATTTGTCTTTCTATGAATTTCTGCCTTCCAAATGTAAGTTAGAGTGTAAAAAAGTCATTTTGAAAAATATCCTCTAATTCACATGCTAATATGCGTACCCACAAATTCAGAGATGAACAAATAACGACTGCTTCTAAACTCCATATCTTCTTCCCATTTTAGAAATACATAGGTTTCCTTGATACCTATATTCCACTCTTCATGATGTAACAAATTAATTGCTATGTACCTGTTACACAATGAAAAACCCTTGCAAGGTGGAGGTGAGTTCTTGGCTCTGGGTACCTGGGGTTCTTGGTGAACTTACAAGCACTATATAGCCCCACAACCTGAGGGTCCCATGGACATAACAGTATATTGCTTTTAAAAATTTACCAAAGTTCGAAGAAGTTACATATGAAAATGTAGACACAAATTGCTGTTTTTTAATCTCAATTTCATTTTTTAAATTTCATCTGTTACTTTCCATAAGAAAACCATGAAGGAACTACACAAATGACCCGTTGCTGAGTTCAGGATAATGTCTTCCTTTCAGAAATGTATAGCTTTCAGGGATCCTTCATTGGATTCACCCCAATTTTTACATTGAAAATAGGAAAAATAGGCTATGTCCCAGTCAAATGCCAAAACTGTGCAGAAAATGTTGGTTTTCTGACAAAAGCCTGCCTGTTCCTGAATGCTAGGAATATGATGATTTAAGCACCACAAACCCTGCATTGATATCATTTTCAGGGGGAAAAAAAGCGATGTTTTTTTCTTCAGCACTTTTTCCCACAAAACCCAAAATGTAGCTGCTAACTAATTTCTCGATCCCCTCCAGTGGAATCCACAAACCCTGGGTACTTTTACAATTCTCAGGACACTGGAACAAATTATGCCAATTTGGCATGGATATTATGTGGACAAAATGTTATGGGGGCCTAGGCGTGAACTACCCCAAATGGACAAAAAAGGCATGGCACAGGAGAGAAAACACTTGCAGTGAAGGGTCAAAAAGGGAGGGACAATAATATCCTTTAATGTTTTGTAAATATTTTAACGGGATAGGGTCATCTCCTGCCTCCTTGCTAGAGGACAACAAAGATAGAGCTACCGCAATTTCGCTAAGGGTAATGTCTTCCTGGAGAGCAGAGGCATGTATCTCCCCAAGAACAGGCAATCTGCAGCCTTGCAGTTATCACCCAAGCCCTGTCACATTAAAAGATTCAGGATGGCTATAGAGATCCTGATAAAAGGCAGAGAATTACTGCGCAATTGCATGTGGATGGGTGTATACAAGACCTTCATTGCCTTTAATAGAACGGAGAAGGTTCTTGGACTTCCTATCCGAGATTTGATGCACAAGCACTCGTCATACCAGCTCTCCATGCTCATACTGAAGGGTCCGATTCCTACTGAAACTAGCTGCAGCCTTCTCTTTTAATGTGTGCCCCAAAGTTGACAGTTTTTCAATCAGAGAGAGACATAGCGTCTGTTGATGAAGACCCCCAATTGTGAGTTTGCGAGCTTGTGCAAGTTCCCATTGAGTCAATGATTGACAAAGCAATCACATGCTATTTTGGTTATCTTTATTTTTACCAAAAATGAACTGCTATCTGGTCCCCCTGATAATAGCCTTTATTGCGTCCCAGATTACCGGCAGAGGTGCTGTGCCGATATTGACTGGTACAAATTCAGACAGGGCTTTTACCATAACTTTGAGATACTCCCAATTTTAAATTTTGAGGAAAAGAAAACTGACGCTACTGAGATCTTGCTGCCTGTAAGTGACAAAATAGTAGTATAGGGTTATGCTCAGAGGTAACCTTGGGTCATACTTCCATACCAGAAGCTTGTAGTGAGTTACCACTAATGAAAACCATGTCGATCCTGGGGTAGTGTTGAAGTGGAGCTGAGTAATAGGTATATCCTGGCTCACATGGGCGTAATGCCCTCTACACATCACTCAAATGATACAGAAGAGCAAGATCGAGAATGGAAGCCCTGGTTTTCACCATCCAAGCAGAGGCACTATGGTTGGTGGAATCAATACTATAATCAAGGACACAGTTAAAATCACCCATGACCAAGAACTCTCCAGACCAATCCAGTAGCTCTAAGGATAGCTAGTCCAAAATTCCCAGCTTATCCACGTTCGACCCATATACTGTACAGAACACATATTTCATACCATACAATAATAACTGTGCTGTGGCAACAAATGATGGACGGAATGCTGAAAGAATCAGACATTAACCCTAAGTCAAGTGTTCTGGGTAAAATCCATAATTTTTGTTCTCACTACGCCACCCCAGTTTGACCATATGTAAATCAGTCTTGACCCTGCTCCTCATGGGAACAGTCCAGACTGAGCAGCCAAGCCGGGTCCTCCCTTGACCGGAAACAAGCATCCTGGGACCGGTTTCGGGGTAACACCCCTCATCAGCCAGGCTAGCTTGAATCCAGTGTCACAGCAAGCAATGGACTCAGATTTTGCTCAGAGTTGTGTCCATATTGCTAGCTGTATTAACAGTATCAGTGTTTGAGCTGGGAACTTGTGTGGGGGTTGAGACTATAGCTGCAGAATTGAGAGTTGAGAAGGTAGCAGCACCATCCAGCTGAGATGGGGATAACTCCGAATTAAAAAACAGCTAGCTGGCTACCACTCCACACAGCAAAACCAATCACAGCCTCAGCTCCCAGTGTTGAATCGACTGCATAGAAATCATCCTTAGTACTCACAGTTTGGCCCATAGGACCAGAAGGTGTCTGTTTCATAGGATTCTGGCGTAATAATGTGTAGAATCTTCAATGGTGTTCCAAAGTGGGGAGATGTGACTTTGTATCAGAGGCACAGCTTCATCTTGAGACCCCGCTACAATGTTGCCTTCTGTTATCACCAACGCGGAGTCAGTAGCAGACTACAGGGTGATGGCCAGTAACATATTCACTAAAATGGACTCATTCCCCAAGGCCGGTGTCTCCATGGAATGTGCCTGCAGTATACTGGTTGCTGACCCGGACCTTAGCAGCTGCAGATTTGGGCGCCCAACTAATGATTTTTCTCGCCGGCCCCTGATCACTGCAGGGTAATTCCATCTGAGTCAGCAGCAGTGGCTGTAGTGCGGGCCTTGGATGAGCTGTTTTCCCTCCGGCCTCCAAGAAGGGCATTTGAGTGTGGTGGCACCACAGTGCAGCAGCTCAAAGTCCGCCCCCAGCTGGCACGCGATGGTGGACAGCCAATTATCTGACACAGAGCAACGCTGGGAAGCCGTACCACCTTTATATAGAACCGTGCAGAAACACTCAAACTAAAAACCATTGTGGTACTAAATCTAACCTCTATACTGTGTGGAGTACTTTTTAGTATTAAAAACCATCAACAGAACATTTTTATATTCCCATTATTGAATCAAATAATATTGCATGAAGATTAGATTTCAAACAACTATATGTAAAAAAAGCACTAATTAATTTTTTAGCAACATAAGTAGGTATTTTTCAAGTATGACTATACAATTAGATGCAAGAATATTTTAGTTTATCACATTGTATGTTTTGGTATACACTGATGGACTAAAATGTTCTATGTTCATATATATAAAGTCTGTGTAGAAAGTCGTTGGTTTGCAAAGGTGCACAGATATTAACGATAATGAGCCTTTAATTAGGAGTTAACCATGAAACCACTAAAGCTCTCTTCATATAGACAAATGTTGCATGTGCCATAAAATTGCTACTTCTCCCCAGGGGTTGTATACATTTTATGAAACTACATGGCCAATTCCCAGTACATCATGTTGATGCATTAAATTAAAGCACATCTACCAATATGCAGTGCTGGCCATATAAATACACAGTGGTGAGCCAAGCTTGTACGGCACTGTACCAGTTTACAACAACACAGTCATGTATCATACAGCATAGGCCCAATATCACACAGCGCAGCCTGAGTAGTGCTTATCTAACATACAGCATTGGCTCAACTTTGCACACAACTAGGCCCAGGCGGAATTTCAATTATGACAGCGTAATCTGAGTAATTTTGGATAATTCTGTGTTACTCTTTTAATTAAGATAAGTATGTGTTTACTTCTGCTCACGTAAATATGAGCAATTTTGGGGGATACAATCCTACAGCAAGAGCATATTCGTTGATCATGACTGGTCGCTTGCGCTTGTGCTCGATATTCATGCTTTACTGCATTTAGCACTATTTCTTAGCATAAAATGAATCCTTGAGTCCATTTTGGATGCAGGAGTACATTTTCTTGCTAAGACAATAGTGCTAAAAGCAGGACGTATGTTAGGGGAAATTCCTACCTCAAGAGCCCATTTAGCAAGTGTGAGTAGCTGCTCACACTCGCTATTCATTTTCCGTTGCATTTATTACTAATTCATTGAGCAAAAGGCATTCTTGCACCCATTTTGGATGTGCGGACACTTTTTTGTGATAAGATATAATGCTAAATGTAGAATTAGCTTTCTCACATAATTATGCATAATCTTGTAGAATTCTCAGGTAATTCTGTGTGATTTTGTTACACTGAATTACGCAAGTTACTCACACCCCTACACACAGCCCCCCCATGGGCCATTATCTCAAAATGCGAGCCGGCTACTACATGATGCTAGTTTGAATCAATCTACAGGCTTAACATCACACACAGTGATGTCCAAAGTACACATTTCTTAACCTCCTTAATTTGTTCACATGTTCCTCTGGCCTGGTCCACCATCACCAGCTCATAATAATACAATGGACTGAATAAATAAACTTGTTGTGGGAAATAAAAAGTGAGGATTGAGATCTTCAAATGAGGATCACTTAGAAAATTTGCTGCTGAAGAGAGAGACCCAGGACTGTTAGCTGGTTTAAAATGGAAGCTTGATAAATTAGTGTTGTGTTTTGTGGGAGTGTTGAAGTTGTTGTGCAGGTGCTGCCCCCTCACTATCAAACTATTATGAATAGATTGGAGGACCATTATCCCTCACATTACAAAGCCCATTGCATACATGCCTCCAGATTGGGAACATATCATTTACATTCATCAGAATGGAGAAAGTTTTTTTTAAAGTTGTGTATAATTGTAACATACCAAATCATACACAAAACCATACTCTCACATAGAATTGCAAATTAATGGCATCTCTTTGCAGTCAAATAAGTGCATTTAATTGCGATATCTAAAATTTAAGCAAAGCCTATGATAAGGAAGATAATTTAGATACCTATAAAACCAGTAAAATGTTGACATTTTATGTTTGTCAATGGGGAAAAAACAGGGCACAAAGGGAAAATCTGAGTGTTAACACATAAACACAATGTGAGTGATGCAATATTACACTTATAGTAAAACATATCATGTCAATCAAATAAGGCTAGTCATTATTTACCGTAAGATAAATATTTGAGACATTATTATGAGCCAAACAATTTTTTTCCAGTTTCTATCCAATTTATTGTAATCTTTTGAAATGCAATTGCTGCCAGTAAACAACTATTCTATCTTTCATTGCAAGTACCTTTAAATCTGAGACCAAGCTACTGAAGAAAATATTTTAGAACAAAAATGGAACCCTTTTATTCATATTCTCATTAATTAAGAACCAAACTTAGACCCAAAAGGAAAAGGCATATCTATAAATCATCCAACATAGGAGAGGGAATAACTAATCATAACCATTAAGGCATTTGGGACAGTAGAAAACTATATGATTAATCTTTAATTTCTTATTCACCATAAAGTTGAGCTAAAAAATTGCTTTTTTTAGAGAAATTACATTATATTGGTGTTAATACCAGTTAACTGTTATTAATGATAGTAGTAGAGGCTGATTTTGCTTTATGGGACATATGCAGTACTTCATTTAATGAAAAATGAAAAAACATAGCCTTTTTCAGATTCCTTAAAAATTTTGAAAGGGATATATCAATAGTCTTAAACAAGGACCGAGATAAATTGATCAGAAAAATGAATTGTGTATAAATAACAATAGGAGCAGGAATCATCTCAATGGTTTAAAGCCATCCCCACTAAGAAAGACAAAAAGGAGGACACATATCAGTGAAGTCACTATTTTTGATTTAATGTTCTCCAGGTTTAACTCAATTGCTTCTTTGATTGAATTAGACAGCCAAATACTTGTTTTTATGAGATTTCCAAATCAAATTATAGTCTCCAAAACTGGACAGAAGTCTAAATATATTCTATGGTAAGATTTATAAGTTATCCACATATAACTTATAGCCAGGAACAAGGGAAAATAATAACTTCACCAAGAAAGGCTGGCATTGTTAAGATACATAAAACAACAGATCGTCAGCATCAGCAGATGACTTTACTTCACTGTCACGAAATCAAAACCTCTATATTTCTTATTTTGTTTAATCTCATATAAATATGAATAGCATAAATAGAAATGGTGATGGGGCATCCCTGTCTTGTACCACTTTTGAGAGTACAGTGTGGACAAAGTAAACTATTATAAAAAACTGAAGCCTTTAGAGAGTCAAAGAAGAGTGATATGTACTTCAAAAACGTTGGTCCTATACCATGCCATTTTAGAGCCTTTTATTTCTAACCCACCCTGTCAAATGCTTTTCTACATCAAGTGCAATAGTAGCCATCTGGGAGGACGTACTGGAAAATGTACTTATTATAATCAAGAATTACCTGGCATCATCAGAAGACAATTTCCCTTTAATGAAACCTGATTGTTCAGGTCCAATTGGGTCAGAGGCTACAGTTTAGCATATAACCTTAAATCAAAGTTAATCAGCCAAATTGGTCTGTAGTTCTTATAGAAAGTCACATCTTTGCCTACTGTAGTAACTACACAAATCATAACCTCAAAAAAAGGAACCCTGAGGAACTTGTTTTAAGGATTTTGCAAGTTTGATTGTCTCAAGATTTTTTAAATAATTACAAATTCCACTCTAACCACAGGGAACTGTGTACACAGGGTTGTACCAAAAATAATCTACTGATTTCAAGCTCTATAAAAAATGATGCATCACTGAAAAAGAACGGTTAACAATAGACAAAGACAAATGCATTGAAATAGTAACAACCTATAACAAAATGCAATTGTCAGTTCAGAACAGCACAAATTGATTTGTAGCAGTAAACTAGCAAACATGAAATTCTTATTTGGGAAAAAATGGTTACCATTTCATAAAACATAGACTCACTAAGATGACAAAACATTTAAACATGAAGCACATTGCAAAAATTTAACAGCACCACAACATCAATAAATGCATAAATAAGAAAAATCTAAAAGGGACTAAACAAGACAAGGTTGACAGAAAAAATGATTATTTTGTCCAAAAGCCTTAGCCCCCTCCTAGTGCCTACAGGAGAGGGGATGCTTCATGTAATAGGCAGAGCTAAGTGAGCCTGATAATCTTTCACTATTGGCTCAGCAGACAAAAATAGCAACAATTTGTTCAGAGAAAAAGGAATAACTTGACGATTATCAGCCATCTGTGGCCAAACAGAAGCTACACCTTATACAGCAAGGCCTGAATTTTTCCCTAACGTTCCGAATTTAAACTCCTATATCACACCCAGGGGTTGTGCGTTCCGACTGCCTGCCACCCATCAGTACAAGTGAAAAATTCCATCTCCTCAATTCTTTTAGATACTGGCAGTGTTAAGTAACAGGCAGTCTCTAAGAAAACAAATTTAACCAAAAAATAAGATCAAGGTGGCAGTCCTATATAACACACCAAGGCCAGGGTATCCCGGTTGTATCATGCCCAATAGTTCAAGCTAAATAAATAAGTGACCCTATATAACACACCAGAAGCCGGGGGTGTACCGGTTGTGTCAGGCCTAACAGTTTAAGCAAAAAAAACATGTCCCTATATAACACAACAAGGGTCGGGGTTGTTCCGGTTGTGTCACGCATAATGGTTCAAACTATTTATTTTTTAGCTACCCTTACCTTCTCTAGTCTGCTGACTAGGGAAAAATGATCTACGCGCTTGTCCTAGTTTTCCAAATGCCACATCTTGGGACTAAGTATCACTGTGGTCTTTTATCCTCTGACGGCAGCCTCTGGAAGGGCCTTTGCCCTGCGGATTCAGCAGAACTTCTAACCATTTATGGCGCCTGCTCACCAGTCTTTTTGCGCAGATGTTAATCCGTTCGGGCTGAGGTCCTTGTCTTTTGGTAGTGCTCAGGCTTGATAAACCAGTCTTACCTATCTGGCTCACCAAAATGTTGCTCGGATATGAATTTGCCTTAAAGACATGAAAAGACAAGAGGCATTTGGCAAAACAGAAAGAAGTTCTTATATATATCCTCAGTGGCCTGGAGAGTACTGACAGAGTGTGTCTGAAGAAAGTCTCTTGCTGTACAAAGTTTTGGCTGACATTATATACATCTTGTTAGGTACAAGAAATCAATTCTGCATTTGTGAAAAAAGCATTTTAGTCTTAAATAACAGGTCTGGGCATCTGCTAAGGGACACAGATGGTTCTCAATCTCAGGAAGAGGTAATGTGGTAAAGAGGTAATATGTGTCCAGATGTCTGGTGTTGGAAGCACGTGATCACTATGTGTGGTGTGCATGTGGTGCCCTGATTCACTGAGTATTTTTATCTTCATGTGGCATCTAGCTTTGGGGTATTTTGGGGGAATGTGTGACCCTGGCCAAATGTGTTTTATTGGAGCCAAGTTCCTTGGACTTGTTTGTGGTGTAACTGTCTATCTGTGGGATCGATCAGGGTTTTCACTGGGCGTGAATTTGTCTTTGGGCTAAGTGAGACCCCACCTGTGACCTGTCACTCAATAGGCATGGGTTGGGGTTGCATGTCCAATCTGACCACATATCTCTGACTCAAGGTTGATGGGGAGGTCACCTTGGGTGAACCAGACAGCAAAGATATGACTTCATTTGAACTTCTACAAATAATGTGGAAGTCATTGATATAATTTTTACTGACATTTTCAGTATTGTGCATGCAGTTGTAATAGTTTACATCAATATTGTCTTTACTGATATGGACATTGTTATACGTACCTAGATCATGGTATACATTGACATTCTTTCTACTGGGATCAACATTGTTATGCATGCATATGTGGAAGTGGTCCTTCTCCAACCTCCCACAGGTACACCTATAACAAGGAAGACCAGCAGTCGGAGGTAACTGTAACATAAAAAGATTTATTTCGCTCAAGCGGGTACACAACCTCACAGCTCCATGTGGCTATGAGAGAAGTGGACAACTTACACAGTCATAGACAGCCTTATATATCTTTCTGCTGGAACAAGTGTAGGTGGGAATGGGTATGAAAAATTAGCAGCTGCCTAGGATGATTAATAATCCCAGGATGATATCATGTACTAGTCAGGACCAGTACCTCTGGAAATATGTATACATGGCATGCAAAACATATATATATAAGGATTACTCATTAACTCCCACCACTCATCAGTAATCCCGTGGTCAACAGAAATAAAGCAGAACTGTACATAACTTGCGTCAGACATATAAACATAGACACGCCTGTGGTTACAGAGTCAGGCGCTCACTTGATTAATCATCTGGATATGGAACAAAAGGTCGCACGTCCTGTATCAACAATAATTTGTAGACATAAGCAATTTATGCAGCTGGCTGTAATACATGTGATATCAGTGAATAGGAATGTTAATCATTGACCGTTTGTTAAATGCACCCTGCCCTACTTGCGTGCTAGCAAGTAGAGAGCAAACATATGCTCTGGGGTCTTTTGACGTATCCACATTGTTCTGTGTAGCTGAAAGGAGCACATTATTTTGTGCTGAGGAGACAAACTAAGAAAAGCTTACCTCAAAATGGTGGCTACAAAAATATAAAATGGAGGAGCTTACGTCCATTATAAAATCTGTATTTCCACAATCGACCCTTTGGACGCAAGGTCCAACATTGTTATCGACTCCTAATGTACGTGTTCATATATTGGCCGACTGTTACTATAGTGGGCCTCATGGCGTTCATTAACATAATCTACTGCATTTGGGAGGGAGGTGGCGTTATCCGAAACATCAATATCCATCAATAGGAAATTGTAATTCCTTATCTTTTTTTGTATACTCATGCCATATTCTATTGTATAAATTCACATTCACTCCTTTTTTATCATTAATATCCAACCAGGACTGTCTTCAACAGGAGTGGGGACACTTTCGTCCAACCGGTGACCTGATTTCATACAACAGAACGTTTTAGAAATGCATTTCTTCATTGTTCCTAGTACTTCGTAGTTATAACTATTATTTTACCAAACTAATCAACAAACTTAAGTAACCAAACTTAATTAACAAAACATGCAACAGAACAATCTCACCAATCTGTGGTGTCCTCAAATCGTCCGACTGTTGGTCTTCGGACAACACGTCTGTTTCAAAAGGGATCAGCTCGTGGACCTCTGCCGGGGAATCCTGTGTCAAGAGGCCAGTCGGGACTTCAGATGGCAGCTGCGGAGAAACTCCGTCTCGTTAGTGCAGGGGCCCCCACGATCCTTCGGTCCTCAATCGCACCTCTCAACCACGGACTTAGCTAGCCGTTGGATGTCCCACGGAGAGGTCCCACCAGAGTCGCCAATTTGTGGAAGTGGTCCTTCTCCAACCTCCCACAGGTACACCTATAACAAGGAAGACCAGCAGTCGGAGGTAACTGTAACATAAAAAGATTTATTTCGCTCAAGCGGGTACACAACCTCACAGCTCCATGTGGCTATGAGAGAAGTGGACAACTTACACAGTCATAGACAGCCTTATATATCTTTCTGCTGGAACAAGTGTAGGTGGGAATGGGTATGAAAAATTAGCAGCTGCCTAGGATGATTAATAATCCCAGGATGATATCATGTACTAGTCAGGACCAGTACCTCTGGAAATATGTATACATGGCATGCAAAACATATATATATAAGGATTACTCATTAACTCCCACCACTCATCAGTAATCCCGTGGTCAACAGAAATAAAGCAGAACTGTACATAACTTGCGTCAGACATATAAACATAGACACGCCTGTGGTTACAGAGTCAGGCGCTCACTTGATTAATCATCTGGATATGGAACAAAAGGTCGCACGTCCTGTATCAACAATAATTTGTAGACATAAGCAATTTATGCAGCTGGCTGTAATACATGTGATATCAGTGAATAGGAATGTTAATCATTGACCGTTTGTTAAATGCACCCTGCCCTACTTGCGTGCTAGCAAGTAGAGAGCAAACATATGCTCTGGGGTCTTTTGACGTATCCACATTGTTCTGTGTAGCTGAAAGGAGCACATTATTTTGTGCTGAGGAGACAAACTAAGAAAAGCTTACCTCAAAATGGTGGCTACAAAAATATAAAATGGAGGAGCTTACGTCCATTATAAAATCTGTATTTCCACACATAGATTATGGAATGCATTGACATTGCATTTATGGTTATTGACATTTTTATGTGGGCATAGGTTATGGCATACATTGACACTGCATTATTGGTATTGCTGTTGACGGGCCTGCGCAGTTCATGGTATGCATCAACATCATATTCAACCATCCTAACACAATAATTTGGCAAATAATTGATATAGAGGTCCATAGCCCAAGTATTCTACTAGGGAAATTAGATAGTGCTCAGAGATACTACCAAAGGCCTGTTCCAAGTCTATCTATAGGATAGCTACAGGATCCCGGAATTGTTTGGCCATCATGATTGCATTAAATAACCTTTGTTTATTATGCAGAGTAGATCGGTTCAGCATAAAGCCAGTGCTCCCTCTATGGACCAGATCAGTGATCACTGTAGACAGTCATATGGCTAAGACTTTTGCTAATATTTTAGTTTCATTATTATTAGAAATTGGCCAGTAGGATGCACAAAGTTGAGTCGGTTTTCAGGCTTTAGAATAGTTGTTACATGTGTTTCTTTAAGATCCATAGAGAGATGAGCTAAAGTCCTGGCCTCCTCATAAACACCGAGGAGGGGGTGAGTCTGTATGTCAGTCTGGCACTTGAAAAACTCTATTGGAAGCCCATTAGGGCCCATAGCTTTCCGAATGGAGACCTGGGAAATGGGATGCATAATTTTGTCCATGCTAATGGGCATATCCAAAGCACTAGTTTGGGTGCCAGTAAGTTGTGCACAGTGAAATGTGAAAATGTAGGTATGTATATCAGTAGGATGTTTAAATGCAGGGGGCCTGTATAGTTTAGTATACTAACATGCCAAAGCCTTCTGCTATGCTCGTTGAGTGTGGATGCAGAGTACCAGTATTCTTCTCAATTTCAATTATAGGAGTGAAGTTGCTGTCACCACGACTCAAAGTACAGAAGAATGCCTATGTTATTGCTGTACTCATAGAATCAATACTGGGACATTCTCTTGTCTTCATCCAGTTGGGTCGTTTTAAGTTAAAGTGTGGCCCTAGTGAAATTTTGAATGGGGGTGTCTGAATTAAACACAAACCCAAGCACATATACAACATTTGTCATTTGTTAAATCACAACCAGTACACGGGCCATTTTCATCCAGGAAAGCATCCATCAGGCGGTGTCTGACTTGTCCATTTTATACAGTTGTTCAGCCTCATGAACAGCATTTTTTAAGGTAGCTATTTTCCACCACTTTTTCTTTTTTTGGTAGGTTTTATTTTGTTATAATGCCACCCTTAGCTACTGCTTAGGAAGTTCCCCATGTGATCCCAGTGATGACACTGAGCCAGTGTTGAGTTGAAAGTATTTTGCAGACTTATCTCATATGCCAACTGTGAACTCCTATTTTGTCAGCCATCAGGAGATTAATCTGCAGGGTTGGGGAGTGGTAGTATGAGTAGTTCGTAAATGCATTTTCAGGGGTGCATGATCTGACAGTCCCGCAGCATGTAGTGTCGCCATTTTAATTCAGGCATCGTACATATGTGGTAGCCACTAACTTTATGATAGGAAGACCTATTTTTGTTATTTAGGAGTGGGTGTGATGAAAGAATGTAAGAAAGAACATAAGAAAAGTTATAACTGTTAATTTTAAATCTTTGCACTTTTCAACCCTTTGATGTTCAATGTTCTGGGTACCAACACCGCAAATCCAGTGACAGTTCTACTCATGCCTATTTTTCCAGATTGGTGGAAGATAAACAAAGCCTTGTAGACCACTGTAGAGTCTTGATTGGTTCTTGAGGATGCATTGCTTCCCATTTAAATAGTTCTTGATTATCTGACAAAGTTCTTTGTACTCATTGGAAGTACAGGAAAGGAAACGTTTTATTTTTTTTGCTCTGATTTATTTGCAAAGGAAACAATACTTTTTGTTCTTCAAAAATGTCTTCTGAGCAAGAAGATGAAGACAGAAGAAATCCTGAGGGAGTAAGACGAACCAAAAGCTGATGAAATTAAAGGTTCAAATCACTGCCAGAAACAACTGTATGAAAAAAACTGACATCTCAACTGACATCCCAATGTGGGAATGGCATTTTGTTTGAAAGACCAAAAGAAGAAATGTTGTATTTTTTAGTTATCTCAATTTTCGATTTCCTTTTTGTACTTATTTTTGTAGAAATGCCAATATTTTGAAATTTAGACTGTTTCTGTTTCTAGTCTATGAAAACCAAAAAAATGGTTCTTCTCAGAACCAACAATAATGGTATAAAAAAGATAAACATATGTTGTATGTTTAGCATTTGAGTGACAAAGTAAGTGAAAGTGCAGAAGATGAGGCGAGTGAGTGAATGAAACTGTGTGAGAGTAATTGAGGAAGGAATGAAGTAAGATTAACTGAGTAGGAAAGTGTGAAAGGAAAAGACAGCGAGTCAGAGTCGACTTGGAAAAGAAGGGAAATTCATGACAGAGGTTTACTAAGAATATGAGTGAGAGATGAAAGGTAGTGAGTACAAAATGAGTGAGAGAGTGAAGAAAAGTAAGGCAGTTGCTTAGTGAAAGCTGGATTGAGTGAAAAAATAGAGAGTAAGACTGAATAAGTGGGTATCGGCTGAAGATAGACAGAATGAGCAAGAGACGGTGAGTGAAAGCGAAGGAAGGTATGAGTGTTTGAGAAATGCTCGCCCATCACTCATTCATTCAGCTTTTCAAAGAGTGACAGTGAATGAGAGAACAAAAACAAGTAAGTGAGTCAGTTAGTGAAATCAGTGAGTGAAAATGAAGGAGAGGGTGACAGTGTGAGATGGCATGTATGGAAGTGGGGCAGAGTGAGTGACAGACAGTGAGTGAAAGTGATGAAAGGTGTGAGGGAGGTTGTAAGGAATAGAGAGTACATGTTACCGCAGGTGATCGAAAAAATAAATGGCTGAGACTGAATTAAAAGAAATGAGTAAAGATTGATAATAGGTGCGAGAGAATGAAAACAATCAAAGGAAGTCAATGACTAAAAACATAGGGCCTCATTTATAAGGCCATTGAGCCACCAGTGTGTCACTTTTTTGATGCACCTGTGGTGCAGTGTGCCTGCCCATATTTATAAGGCCAAGTGAGGTCACTCTATGTGAATTTTCATGGCCTTGTAAATATGGGCTCCTTTCACATATTTATCTACCTGAAAGAGGTGTTCCATGGGTTTTACTGTGGGTGTTCAGTAATGGATGTGTCATATTGTTGTTCATACCATGATGCAGCTCAGTCAGCAAAATGGTTTACGGTGCCACACTGCATAATTATTTGTAAATGAAGCCCATAGAGTGAAAATGAGGCAGTGAGTATGTTGGTGAGTGTGAGACTGCTAGAAGTATACAAGCTGAGCATGTATATTTTTGTGGTTCATAACATTACAGTCTTTTTTAGCCAAAAATATGAACAAGCATTGGCAATTATTTTTTAAAAAGGAATGTTCCACAAAAAAAGAATATATGTGACCACCTAAACATCACTATCATGTGCTTCAATTAAAGATTTTTAAGGAGACAAAAAATAAATCACCACATAACTGGGCACCCAATGTACAGGCAAAACAATCAACACTATTTTAAATTAAAATTAAAAAAATATGAAAAAATACCCATAAAACTAGGTTTATCACTGAAGACAAAGGGACTATTTTTAGGTGGATAAGAACAATGTGCACATGTTTTGTGCATTGACTTAAAGTTAAGAGAGCCAATCAGTAAAGTGGGCAGAACCATTACTCCATGTTGTATGTTGTGGTAGGCAGAAGCAAATTGCGAATGACAATTTAAGAAAACAATGGACAGGATGTGTATTGGTAAAATGGGCTATGCAGAAAGTAAAAGGATAGCTATTTAAAAAGTAAAATCCAGTTAGTGACAATAACATTTAAATTGTGTTATAGTACCTAAATCATAGCTGCCTTGCATCTCATGAGACTATTTCACCAGGTCAAGATCCATAGGGGACTCTGGATAAAATTGTGAAAAGACTGACTTAGCCCTTCATGCTTCATTGTTGAAAGGAATATCAATTACATTAGTGAACAGTAAATTGTGTGAGGTACACCTACACATCTCCTTGCCATTCAAGGTTTAAGTGCAAAATACAAGCACAGCTTCGCTTTCACCACAGGACAGGGCATGTACCAAAAGATAAACAGGTTAGGCAACCCACCCCCTCAGTTCTGTGGCTTGCCGGTGGCTCGATCAGTGTCTGGAGAGATATCCTTACTTGTGCACATAAGAGATCCTTGATGAAAAGCATCCTAAACCTGCAGCGATGGTGTTTCTTTTAACTTTTTTCAGGGCTGTAGTGCCATCTGCCTCACAATGGAGCATATAGTCACACCGATTGATTCCTAAGAAAACTTACTGAGAAAAATTAAATGCATGCCAAAATGAGAAACAGATACCCAGGACACCAAAATGTATGATCGCTCAATCAATCAATCAATTAATCAAGGAATTGTGAAGCGCGCTACTCACCCGTAAGGGTCTCAATTCACTAGGGGGGGCAGCTCCGGTCAGTCAAGGAGCCAGGTCTTTAGGTTCTTCCTGAAGATGTGCAAAGTGGGGTTGCGTCTGATGTTGATCAGGAGCTCGTTCCAGGTCTTTGCCGTGACGTAGGAGAAGGTTATTCCACCCGTTCTGGCTCTGTGGATGCGCGGGGTTACAGCAAGGTCGGTGGTTCGGAGGTTTCTCTTGGGTACGTGGAAGGCGAAACTTTCATTGAGATATTGGGGTCTGGTGTTGTTTAGGCATTTGTAGGTGTGGGTGAGTATTTTGAAAGTCACTCTCTTTTCGACTGGGAGCCAGTGAAGGTCTCGCAGGTGAAGGGTGATGTGTTCTTGTCAAGGGATGCCGAAAACGAGTTTGGCTGCCGTGTTCTGTATGGTCTGGAGCTTGTGGAGCAGAGATTTGTTGATCCCAGCATAGAGGGTGTTTCCATAGTCCAATCTGCTGGTTATGAGTGCATTTCTTTATTCGGGGGGATCCATTTGAAGGTCTTGGGAAGGATGTGGATGGTGTTGAAGCAGGTGGAGGTGACAGCGTTGATCTGTCGGGTCATGGAGAGGGAGGAGTCGAGTATGATGCTGAGGTTCTGGGTGTGGTCCGTGGGTGTGGAAGGGCAGCCGAGGGCACTGGGCCACCACGTGTTGCTCATGCAGAAGGGGAGGGTCCAAGGATAAGGACGCCTGTCTTCTCCTAGTTGAGATTTAGGCAGCTGCTGCTCATCCAGGATGCGACGTCCTTCATTCCTTCCTGGAAGCTGAGACTGGTGGTGAGGGGGTCCTTAGTGAGGAAGGATGAGCTGGGTGTCATCAGCGTAGGATACTATGCTGAGTCCATATATAGGATATATAGATGTTGAAGAGCGTGGCGCTGAGCGATGATCCTTGGGGTACTCCGCAGCTGATCTCTGTGGGTTCGGAGAGAAAGGGATGGAGTCTAATTCTTTGGGTTCTGCCGGTGAGGAAGGAGCAGAGCCAGACGAGGGCGGTTCCCTGTATACCGGCATCGTGGAGTCTGGCAGTGAGAGTGCGGTGGGAGACGGTGTAGAAGGCTGCAGAGAGGTCAAGCAGGATCAGGGCTGTGGTGTGTCCTTGGTCGAGGAGCATGTGTATGTCATATGTAGTGCCAGAAGGGCGGTCTCTGTGCTGTGGTTGCTGTGGAAACCAGATTGGGAGGGGTAGAGGATAGAGTTCTCTTAGATGAATTTAGTTAGTTAGACGTTGCCGATCTTCTCGGTGACTTTGGCCGCGAAAGGGAGGAGAGAGATGGGTTGGTAGTTCTTGAGGTCCGTTGGATCTGGTGAGGGCTTCTTGAGGAGCGGATTGACTTCTGCATGTTTACAGTCATCAGGGAATGTGCCGGCTTCGAAGGAGGCATTGATGGTGCGTCGTAGCTCTGGTGCAATGGCGGCAGCAGCTCTGTGGAAGATGTTTGTAGGGCAAGGTTCCGTGGGGGCTCCTGAGTGAATGCCTTTCATGGTCGATGCGGTGTCTTCAGTGGTGACTGGGCTGACTCCAGGAGGAGATGGTAGGATGACTGCCATTGCTGGAGGGCAGAGTGGGTTCGGTGTCCGGGGTATGTTTGTTGAGGTTGTCGTAGAGGGATCTTATTTTCAGGCGGAAGTAGGAGCCGAGTTTGTTGCAGAGGTCCTGGGAGGGTTTGACGTCTGTGGCTTCGCTAGGCGGCTTGGAGAATTCCTGAATGATTATGAAGAGTTCTTTGGAGTTGCTGGTGTTGGCATGGATTTTGTTTCGGTTGAAGGTCTTCCTGGGGAATCTAATGAGTTGGTGGTATTCTGTCATGGCATTCTTGTATGTGGAGTGGTCTTCCAAAGTTTTGCTGTTTCTCCAATTCTTCTTGAGACATCTGCAGGTGTGTCTGGATTCTTGGAGGTCAGTGGTGAACCAGGTGGCCTTTCAGGGGTGCTGTCTGTCAGGGTTGCAGAGGGGGGCGAGCTTGTCTGCTCAGTTGGTGATCCATCTGTGAAGTTATTTGGCTGCGGAGTTGGCCTCAGTCGAGGTGGGGGGTTCGCGGTTGAGGGTGGAGTTGAGGTGCTCCTCTGTGACCTTGCTCCAGTTCCTTCACAGAGGGCGGGGCACAGGTTTGGGTGCGGTGGGTTTGTACACAGTGGTGGTCTGTCCAGGTGGGTTGCCTGGTGTGGCTGAAATAGGCGTTGTTACCTCCTGTGAAGATGGGGTTGAGGGTGTGTCCTGCCATGTGGGTAGGGGTGGTGACAAGTTGGTTTTAGTCCGAGGTTGTCAAGGTTGTCCAGGAGGGTGGTGGATTTGGGGTCGCGGAGGCTGTCGAGGTGGAAGTTGAGGTCTCCAATGAGTATGTAGTCCATGGAGGCGATGGCGTGGGGCGCAATGAGGTTGGTGATTGTAGTGGTGAACGCGGTTCGCGGACCGGGAGGTCTGTAGGTGAGGGTGCCTCGTAAGGTAGTTCTGGGGCTGGTCTGGATCTGGAAGTGGAGGTGTTCGGTGGTGGACAGGGAGTCGTTCGTACTGGAGGTGGTGAGTCTGAGGGAGCTCTTGTGTGCGATGGCGAGACCTCCTCCCTGGGTGGTTGGGGCAGTCCGTCCTCTGGATCTTGTATCCGTGGGGATGGCGGTGGCGATTTCGGGTCGAGGTGGGATTGGTCCATGTGTCCGTGAAGAAGGCGACATCTGGCGACAGTGTGTCGAGAAGGTCCCAGATCTCAATAGCGTGTCTGTGCAGGGAGCACAAGTTGATGAGAATGCACCTCAGGGCTTTGGGGGTATTGGTGTCTGGCGTGTTGGTGGCGGCTGTGGGGGTGCAGAGGGTGGTGAATGTGTGTCAGCAGTGTTGGCAGGAGAACTGGCCATGGGTGGTGTTCGGCGTTTACAGCTGGCAGTTGTTGTTCCTTCCTGGGTTGAGTGTGAGGAGGGCAGCAGAGTCGTATTGGAGAGTGGTTGGAGAACCAGGGTTCCTGGCACTGGTCACGGTCGGCGCAGACGGGCTTGCCTTTGGTGCGCCTTCGGTGTGCCAGTGGCACGCATCTGCTGCAGTGGCCGCAATTAAATAGGGAAGGGGTGGGAAGCGCAGCTGGGAGGCAGGAGCGGGAACTGGTAGGGGGAGGGGCTGCGGGGGCAGAAGCAGCGGCCAAGGATGGCAAAAGACAGGCACAGAGGACACAGCAAGGGCACAGGTACAGAGACAATACAATTAAAGGCAGAAATCAAAAGGCACAATAACAAGAACCAAAACAAAAGACAGACAAAAAAGAGAAAAACTGGCACAAACACTAAGACAGACAACAACGAGCAGACCAGCATAAGAGCGAGGCTCTCCCACTGGACCACCAGGCATGAGGTGCAGGCAGGCCCCTGCAGGTGGAGGAGGGCCTCGAAACCCAGCAGAGAGGTGTAGGGGCTGCGGCTCAATAGCGGAGCTGCTGGAGCGGAGAGCAGAGTCTCTGACCAGGAGGTCAGAGGTCTTGCTCATACTCATGTATGTAAAAATATGAGAAGATTGTATCTTAAATGTATTTTTAAGAAAGATAAATGTTTTGACAAATTTTGTAGGCATTGACTGCCATGGTACATGGCAAACTGCAAAAACAAACCAAAAAAAATGCAACATTTGATACAAATATGTGTTTAGTAAAAGTGGTAAAACTTAAGTTGGTTGTTTTTAATGCTTTGTTTGCCCTAAGTTGGCAGGGTATGCCCAGACGTGGGTTCCTTGCTCACTTTGCCACTGGATTCAAGCTAGCCTGGCTGATGAGGGGTGTTACCCCAAAATTGGTCCCAGGATGCTTGTTTCCTGTTCAGGGAAGACATGGCTTGGCAGTTCGGGTTGGACTGTTCCCATGAGGCACAGGGTCAAGACTGATTTGCATATAGCTGGGTTTGAACTGAGGTGGCAAAGTGAGCTAGAGAACGATGATGGATTCAACCCAGATCTGTGACTGGGGGTGAGTGTCTGAAAAGTTTCAGCGCTCTGTCTATCATCTCTTTGTGCTTGCTTTGTTTGCACTAAGTTGGCAGGGTATGTCCAGACTTGGGTCCCTTGCTCACTTTGACACTGGATTCAAGCTAGCCTGGCTGATGAGGGATGTTACCCCAAAACTGGTCCCAGGATGCTTGTATCCGGTTCAGGGAAGACCTGGCTTGGCAGTTCGGGCTGGACTGTTCCCATGATGCACAGGGTTAAGACTGATTTGCATATAGCTGGGTCTGAACTGAGGTGGTGAAGTGAGCTAAAGAACGATGATGGGTTTAACCCAGATCTGTGACTGGGGGTGAGTGTCTGAAAGGTTTCAGCACTCCGTCCATCATCTCTTTGTGTTTGCTTTGTTTTCCCTAAGTTGGCAGGGTATGCCCAGACGTGGGTCCCTTGCTCAATTTGCCACTGGATTCAAGCTAGCCTGGCTGATGAGGGATGTTACCCCGAAACCGGTCCCAGGATGCTTGTTTCCGGTTCAGGGAAGACCTGACTTGGCAGTTCGGGCTGGACTGGACATGAGGCACATGGGCTGGACATGAGACACAGGGTCAAGACTGATTTGCATGTAGCTGGGTCTGAACTGAGGTGGTGATGTGAGCTAAAGAACGATGATGGATTCAACCCAGATCTGTTACTGGGGGTGAGTGTCTGAAAAGTTTCAGCGCTCCATCCATCATCTCTTTGTGTTTGGATGTGTTTAATGCAACAAAAGATTTTCATCATCTAGTTTTTTGTAAAATAGTTGCATTCTGCTCTCCAAAATACAGTTCATAGTAAAAATATGTATGTACTTTTCACATTTCCCACCTGACTTTTTTTCAATCAAGAAGTTAATTCCTTTTTAAGTCTTACTTGACAGCACAGCTGTCTCTTAGGCATTGCTTTGAGACTTTGTCAACCACATTCTGGCTCAACCAAGAGGAATGTACCTCTCTCACCTTAAACTACTGGCTTTTGGATATATTATTCACCCTCATAGAATGAGGTGACATTGGATTGCCTTGTTCTCAGGAGCACTAGCTGGTACAAAACTAAAACCTTCTTAAAAGGAAGACTTTTAGAACTAAAACCAGTAGCCCTGGGCACAATTTCACTTACGCCAGAGTAAACAAAGTAATATCGGGAAATCGACATTACTCTTTGAAGCAGAATAAGTGATAATTATGCAATTACTCCTACTTGTGTAATTTGGGGGACAAACTCCTACTGCAAGAGTGCATTTAGTGAGCACAGGCAGCCGCTAGTCCTCACAAATTGTGTTATGCTGCATTTAGCACTATTGCTTAGTACAAAAATTGATCTTTGCATCCATTTTGAGTGCAAGGGTGCAATTTGTGCTAAGAAAATAGCTCTAAATGCAGGGATTAAGTTGGGGAAAAATTCTACCCCAAGATCACATTTAGAGAGCTTGAGCGTCTGCTTGCGCCTGTTAATCTTGTTCAGTTGCATTTAGCGAAATTTCTTAACACAGAAATGCATCCTTGTTCTAACCGCAGAATTACTCTTCTTGCATAATTCTGTGTAGTCTTGTGAAATTATTAGGTATTTCCACTTTATTACGCTACATGGAGTTACACCAATCCTTACAAAGCATCACATGCCATGTGATTAACTACATTCACTTAAATATCAGCTATGTTGATTGACCATCATTTTTTCTAGGTATTTTTTTTCAAGGTGATAATTTGTTTATGGGTGAAATAAATAAAAGTACATCAAAAATACAACTGAAATGATTGAATTATAAAATAATACATGATAAGAACTTATCTATATCATACTTCCTATAACCTTGTTTTATTATGTGGCTTGTATTGGTTTTTCTATTGAATGCAAACTTTTCAAAAATGTTTTCCGTATTACATGTTGTGCTTTTGCTTTTCATTTATCGACTCCCTCTGCTAGCAGCACTCCCATTATAATTTCCCACTTGACCTGGAGCCCTTTCTCTCAGCAGCAGAGTGCCCAATGTCCTCCACAGCCAGACACATTCATGTCTCATTGATTTTTAAACATATAAATCTAACTAAGGGGTGAATAACTTGCAATTTCTGCTTTTGATGAAAGTGTTTTTTGTGTTTGTTACTTTCACATCTGATGTTTTGGGCCATTAACCTTACTGAGCTCTGCACTCTTATTTCTCTGACAGTCTAGACAGAGCCTTAGCTGTCTCACCAGCATTGTGTTTTAAAAAAACGCATACTAAAAATACACACACATATATACATGCAGAGACTTCTTCATCCATTGGTCTCTTGTGTCTTTCAGGAAGTGGTTTCACCCACCACAGCATACAACATGTGGCCATGCTCTTTCAAGTAGAGATTCTATTATCGAATCTCAGATTCCTGATTGACTTACCCGATTCCCCGTTCTGTGAACTGGACTCTTTCATCAAATAAGATTCTAACTTGAAAATCTGCACACCGGTACTAATTGTTTTGGTTTTGGCTTTGTGTCCGGTGGCATGGACGAGTCAGAAAGCAACTGATATCAGTAAGCAAAGGGTGGTACCTATATAAACCTGCATACATCCATAGTTTGGCCCTTTTATTGGACCACCTTTGCGTAATGCTTCTTCATTTCAGCTTGGTATTTTGCTATGAGAATGGAAGCAGGCTTGTGTAGTTCCATTGTTAAAAAAATGTTTCTTGACCCTCTTTCTCATATTTGCTCTTGGCCTTTTTCAATACTGTCATTGTGTGCCACAGTAACGCTCATTTAAATACATTTCAGGCAGGGTTTTAGCCACATCATAGACAAAAGCTGTGATGATAGTAGATCAAAATGAACTGTGCATGATTCTAGACGAAGACAGAGGGAAGGCCTTGTTCTCCTCTATTTTTATGTCTCCTTTGATACAGTCTGCCATTCTTCTCTGTTGCAAAGGTTGGTGGACATGGGAGTATGTAGGCTTGCCCGTGACTGGTTACTTTCTTTCCTCATTGACAGCATTTAAGTTCTAATCATGCCTCAGTCCTACTATCTTTAACATATACATTGCTTGTGAAAAATTGGGTTGTTTTTTGAGGTAGTGAAATCCTACTCTGGCAACAGCCAGAATTCTTGTCAGGGTCAACCACTGGTAGCTTGACACAAAAGCAGTCAAGCTTAACTTACAGTCAATGTGTAAAGTATTTATGCAGCACTTAAACAGTATTAAAGTGAACACACAATACAAGAAAAACGGTATTAATTTTTAATGTTTAAAATGAAAAATAGCACCTAAAACTTCTAAACGCCAACCAATGACATATAGTCGTGTGAAACCATGGCAAAGTCGAAAGTTATGGCCGACCGCAATGGAGCACGGTTCGGATACACAAAGGGATTTTGCAGGACTCTGGTCATCTTCTGACTTAGAAGAATTCTTAAAGAAAAATGTCAGAGAAGGTAAAGTTCAGCAGGACAAGGCAGTCAGCAGTGTCCGAGTAGGAGGCATCATTGTCGGGGAGTAACTGGACAAAGTCATGATGAAGATTTCTATATTCTGACGTATTCTCTTTTATGGAAGTTGAAAATCTCCAGCGGGACGGACTTGCAAGCTGTAGCCGGTGAGGGGCCCACAAAGTCAGAGACCTACCCTGTGAGAAGCTGCTTAAATTGAGTTGCTGTTGTGGAGAAGAACATAGTGGGAGCTGCTGCAATATCAGGCTAACCAGCGAGACACCTTGAGGGGATTGGCAAGCTGGTAGGACCCGGTCTCCTCTCGGTTCACAGAGCACTTTTTGTCCGATTTTTCTTTAAGTTCTAAGTTCTGGATTTTGGCTATCAGGACACATTTAGCTCCACATCTAAGGTTAAGGACTGGAGGGGTACCAAATGGAGGGTCAGGACTCACTCAGGCTAGGTTCAGGAGCATTTACAAAATGGTTGTATCATATCTGTTCCTGAGGCTCTGATCAGGAGGCCAGCCAACTAGCCATTGGAGTCACTCTGAAAGGCTTGGGTTCAAGCAGGAAAAAAGGTCTCAAGCAGGAGGGCAGTTATCTGAGGGCACAGGGCAGTCTTTAGGCAGCGGGTCAGTTGTCTTGGTGTGGGAGGGCAGTCCTCTAAAGTACACAGTAGGCCACAGGCAGCAGAGCAGTCCTCAGAGTTATGTTATGCTATGTTATATTACAACATATTTATAAAGGGCACGCACCACAAAAAGGTTTCTTGGCACTGAAACTCAGAGGCATGAAAGACACAAATCTTAACCATATGCTTGTCAAAAAAGCCAGATTTTTAACAACAGCCTAAAGCTTATGTAGGATGTTGTGGCTCTGATGTTAGGAGGAAGTGAGTTCCAAACACCAGAAGCAAGCACAGCACAACTGGTTCCACCTAATGTCTTCTTGCTAAATTTGGGGACCTCTAGTAGGTTTTGGAGCATGTATCTAAAATTGCACTTAGGAATGTAATTCCAAATTCTGGAGGTCACAAAAGATGGGGTTTTACCATTAAGATTTGAAAATAAGACACCCAGTTTTTAAAAGGGTTCTCTGAGTGACTGGAAGCCAGTGTAATTTTACCAGAAGAGGTTTGATGTGGCAGAATCTAGCCTAATGCAAGACTGATCTAGCTGCTTGGTTTTGGACCTTCTGAAGCCTCTGGTTCAAGCCCTTGAGAAGGCCCATTTAGAGAGAGTTAAGGACCTATTATGACTTTGGCGGTCCTCTTGCGGCACCACCAACACTCCGTCTCAGGAGGAATGCCAAGGCAGTGGTGCGCCCACCCGCTGGATTCAGATTTGAATCCACGTTGGCACTGTGGTGGTCTCACTGCATGGGCTGTTAGGCTTATAGGAGAACTGTCGCCTCCGTGACAGCACCCACTGCACATTACTGCACGGTGTGGCATGCATGCCACACCATGCAGGAACAGGGTGCAATTACAGGGAGGCACAAAATGTGTACCGCGCATGAACGCCCAGGCCCAGATCCAGCAGGGGGCCCTGTTAGGGGGCCCTCAGTTGTCTCTCTGCCACCTTTTTCATAACAGACTCACTGCCATGAAAAGGAAGGTAAAAAAGCAACTCGTAATATGCTCAGTGGTGCATGAAGCGGCACCACCAGCATATTCATGCCGGTTGCAGACCTCTGGCTCAGCGGGATCCTTGATCCCGGCAGAGCCTGCAGTCTTGTGGCAGTCCGACCGCCACACCCAGAATATTGTGGGCAGGCCTGCATTGTGGCAGTGGTCAGACCGCCACCATGAGTACCACGGTCCTGCGGACTGCCGTACTCGCAATGAGGCCCTTAGTGTGGTCAATATGGAACATGGCAAGGGCAATTTTGATTTGCATGATGTCTTCAATGGGGAAATATTTCCTAATTTTTAATTACTTTTCGAAGTTGAAAAAAGAAGACAAGGGGGCAGATTCACAGAACTAATCCTAAACTTACTACTTCTGGTATTCACAGAAGGCACTTACAATTTTGTGGTATTCACAGAAATTACTTACGACTCCTAACTTTATGTCCGCAGTCGGGTTGGAACCTCTGCATCTGTACCATACTCTCCGCAAACTGGACCATACTCTCCGCACCCGGGCCGTACTCTCCGGCAAGGGCCGGACCTACTTTTTACCACCAACAAGCGCATCAAATACTGCCATGTAACAGAACTCACATGGACCAATCACTTCATCATCCACTGCAGTATCTCCAGCCCCTGCACCACCACCCCCAAGATGACCAATGCCCCCCCGGATGTGGAGCAAAATCTCAGAGACCAGCTAGGCAAACGCCCTCAACCCCTCCAATCCTGCTACCACCACCAAGCTCAAACAGGGAGTGAAAAGCTTCAATGCCTGGATCACCAATTGCAGAGACAGCATCGTCCCCATTTAGAGCAACATCCAGAGGAAATCCCCCAAAAAGGCCAGAACAGGGAAACGAGACAGCCAACAGTTGAAGAGGAGATGCAGCACCAGCAAGGACCCCTTTGACAGGGCAGCCTTCAAGACCTCCCTTAACCTCTATCTCCACCTGCTGAGGTCAATAAAGAATACAGCCCTTGCTGCATGCATCAAAACCTGCACCAACAACACCAAGGAACTTTTCAACATTGTTAAGAAATTCTCCAATGTGGCTGCCAGCGAAAACAACATCACACCCTTACAGGAGCTGGGAGACAACCTTACTCACTTCTTCCATGACAAGATCGCAAACACATACAGAAACTTCCAACGCCAACCTACATCTATGGACTTCCTCGACAGATACACCACCACCATCATAACTGACACAAACCACACACTGACCACCTGGAATATTCTCTCTACCCAGGACACCACCTCTGCCATGAAATCCATCCACTCGATAGCTCACACAGACCCATGCCCTCACCACATATTCAACCTTGGAAACCAAAGGATCGGCCAGGAACTCACCACCCAATTCAACACCTCTATCACTACTGCAACATTTCCTGACACCTGGAAACACACAAAAGTCATACCACTATTCAAAAAACCCTCCGCCAATCCCAGTGAACTCAAAAAATATCAGCCAATCTCCCTGCTTCCATTCCCAGCGAAGGTACTGGAAAAGATCATCAATAATTAAAACCAGCTTCTCGATGTCTTCCAATTTGGCTTCCACAGCAATCACAGCACCAAAACCACCCTGATCGCAGTCACCTATGACATACGAACCCTCCTCGACTGAGGAGAAGCAACAGCTTTGATCCTCCTCGACCTCTCTGTAGCCTTCCACCATACACTGATCAGAAGACTACACCACATTGGTATCCAAGGGGACATGCTTAGATGGATCACCTCCTTCCTCACTGGAAGAACCCAGAAGATCCACCTCCCACCTTTCACCTCTGAACCCAAGAAGATCACTTGTGGTGTCCCCCAGGGCTCATCCGTCAGCCCCTCAATCTTCAATGAATATATGACCCCGCTGGCCAGCATCGTCAGATCCCACGGTCTCAACATAATTTCCTATGCAGAGGACACCCAACTCATCCTCTCACTCACTGACGACCCCCTAAACCACCAGAACCAACTGCCACAGAAGACTTACAAATGTAACTGACTGGATGAAGAACAACTGCCTGGAGCTGAAAACAGACAAGACGGAAGTACTGACCTTTGACAAAAGCAGCAACACATGGAACGACTCCTGGTGGCCATCAGACCTAGGACCTGCACCCACTCACTCCAACCCCCTCTAGAAACATCAGAATCATCATTGACAACAAGCTCACTATGAAATCACAGATCAACACCATCTCCTCTGCCTGCTAACTCACTGTGCACATGCTACTTAAGATGTTCAAGTGGCTACCCTTGCACACGAGCCGCACCATGACACAAGCCCTCATCACCAGCCGACTGGACTACAGCAATGCCCTCTACATAAGAATCACCGCACACCTCCTACAGAGACTTCAGACCATACAGAAAGCTGCAGCCAGGCCCATACTCTGCCTTCTCTGACAGATCCACATCACACCCCGCCACTGGCTCCCAGTACAGAATAGATGCCAATTCAAGCTTCTGAATCACACACGTAAGGCTCTACACAACCAAGGACCTGCCTATATTAACCACCACATGAAATTTCACTAACCGCTCTGCCTCCCTTTCACTTGCCCATACTCCCCGTATCTACGGAAGCAGAAGTGGAGGACGCTTCTTCTCCCAAATCGCAGCGAAGACCTGGAACAGCCTCCCTACACACCTCCAGACTATCACCTCACTTCCAAAATGTCTAATGACCCTCAGGACCTGGCTGCTCAATTAAGCCTGTGGGACCTGCAAGCGCCTGGATACCCTATCAGGTGATTAGCCGCGCTTTATAAATCCTGATTGATTGATTGATTGATTGTTTGATTGATTGATAGAACTCAGTGCACTTTACCACTGTTGATGAGTATTAAAGTGTTTGTGCTCTCTCCCCTAAAGATGGGACTATTGGCTATACCCCAATTGGCATATTTAATTTGCTTATAAGTCCCTAGTAAAGTGCACTGCATGTGCCCAGGGCCTGTAAATAAATGCTACTAGTGGGCATGCAGCACTTATTATGCCACCCACGTAAGTAGCCCTCTATCCATCGCTCAAGCCTGCCATTGCAGAGCCTGTATGTGCAGTTTTACACTACCACTTCAATCTGGCAAGATAAACATCATGCCAGGCCTAAACCTTCCCTTTTTATACATATATAACACTCCTACGGTAGGCCCTGTATGACCCACAGGGCGGGGTGCAATGTATTTAAAAGGCAGGACATGTGCGTTTAAGTTTACATGTCTTGGTATTGCAATCCTCACACTTACACATGAATAGGCTGTGCCCTGTACACACAAAAAGAGCATGCATACCCTCCTGTATTGAGTCTGAAACCAGGGCAGGTAGGGAGAACATCTGTGCACTTCAAAGATCTCTTTTCAGTGTCCCCCACTTCAAAGGCACAACTGGGTATAAGTACTGGGTCTCCGACACCATGACTTTAGTAAATGTCTGAACCTGTGCCTGGAAGAAGAACTGCTGCGCTGCTGAAAGGACTGCCACTCTGTTGGACTGCTGCTTTGCTGGACTCTTGCCTTGCTGACCTGCCCAGCTGCCTGCTGTTCTCGTACCTGGGTGGGAAGGACTGGACCTGCATCGCTTGAACCCAGAGTGATTCCAAGAGCTCGCTGGCTTGCCTCCAGATTGAAGTCTCTGGGATACAATAGACTTCCAACTCCCTGGATTTGCAACTGGACTCTACAAGCCCTGCCCTGTCAAGTGGTGCCACACCAGTCCCGGATCCTTGGATGTGATGCCTAAGGTGCTTCTATGTCCAGAACCCATGCATCCTTTTCTCATCCAGCACATCTTCACCTTTGCGTGAGTCAGAAGCGGCACATCCCCATCATTGCGTGGAGTGGACTGGCACATTACCTTCAGAACCAGCATATCGCCTACTGCGGTAGCAGCAGCTCCGCATCGCATTTTGACCAGCACCTTGCAGTGGGAACCAAGACATCGCCGCAGTTTTGTGGAGACAATTGATGCATCTCATCTACTGCGTAGCTCAACACCGGTACACAGCTTCGGCTGTACCTCACAACTTTGTCAATGACGACGTATCCTGGATCAAGGAACTTTGGTTAAGTGGGCACAAGTGTGACCCTGTATCTGGCCCAGGCTCCATCACAGTTGGCCTGAACTTTTGACTGTGCTCCTGTCCAGCACAAGCAGATATCCCATTGAAGCACTTATTGCTTCTAAGCACTATTTTACATTCATTCTTTAAAAAATCACCTCTTGGCTTCTACTTATTGTATTTTTGTCATTTTGGTCTTGTTTTTTAATAGAATCATAATCTATTTCTCTAACTAAGTGTGGTGTCTTTTTGTGGTGTTTTGACTATGTTTCTGTTTGAAGTGTTGTACAAATACTAAATATATTGCCTCTTAAGTTAAGCTTGACTGATCTGTGCCAAGCTACCAGAGAGTGAGCACAGTATTGTAGTTCCTGCTTGGACAGGGTGCATACCCCTGACAACCAGAAACCCAATTTCTAAATTTCAAACAGGGAAGAATAAGGCACACCCACACCCAGAGGTTCCCATGGTATCCCTGTAAGTCCTAGATCCAAATGCTGGTCCCTGGTCAGAGTGGAATTAAGCTACTGCATATGTTCCAGTAAAGACTTGCAAATCTTTTATAACAGTTCGAGCATCAGCTGATCTATGTGGTCATACCCATAGAAATATAGAACATGAATCCACTGCCACCAGAATAAATTTAAATGAACCATTCAAATGTAGAGGTCCTCAGTGGTCTCAAGATAGACACAATTTAGTAGTTTGTTTGACACTAAAAGAGATGTCTGTGGTGGGTGAGCTGCAGTGGAAGTTTTAATTTGTTGAAAAATGTCACAGCTAAAGACATAGTGTTTAGTTTGTTTATAAAGACCATGCCACCAATAGCAGTTTTATAGTATAGAAACTGTAGCTGCCACACCTGCTTCGGCAGAAGCTTACCCCTCATGAGCAGTTATGATTACTTATAGCCTGTGGTCTTGGTTTGGTATCACTCCATGCCCCGCTCTGGGAATGCAAGCAAATGGTATGTTTTGGACACTCGGTAGATCAAAGTATTTTGCTGGAACTTTTTTAGGCACTGGTGTGCCATTGTGTGAAGCATTGACAGCAACCATGATGTCACCATCCACTCTCATGTGTAAATGAGTAATTTCAGCTACTACAGTAGTCTGAACCACTGAGGTTTCATCAGCAAGCGAATCTCCTGCAAAGTATATTCCAACACGCTGGTGACTCAATGTATGAATTACTTGAGCCCATATCAAACATTCTTTAAGATGTGCTACCTTTCCCCAAAGCAAATTATGTTTGAGGGCATTCCCTTTTGAGTCTCTGATTCAATTGAAGCATCAATATTGTGAATGCTCATTAAAAGACTGATCACAGTGTATATAATATTCTTTATTTCGGTCAAGAGACCATAAAAGTGCAATAGCAATATATACATTCTATAGGGCATCCAACACTTAGTCCATAGTATCTTCACTTCCTCCACAGGCTGATTGGCAGTGCAGTACGCGCTGATGTGTGGACATGGATGTGTAGCGTGCTGCAGGAGTCTGGGAGCCCGGGAGGTCCGAGGTCGGAGGTCTGAGGTTTCTAGGTCTACCGGGGGTCCATGTCTGAAATTTGGCATCTGGATCCAGGCTCAGGTCAGGACAGTGCCAGTCAGCAGGCTAGGCCAGGTCAGGTCAGAACCCCCACAAAAAGCTGTCACCGTCGCAGGCTGCACGTTGCAGGTTGCAGGCTCCCAGTGGGGTTTTGCAGGCACAGGCATAGGCTGGGAGGGGCGGCTCTTTAGACTCCTTCGGGCCACCTGGGAGCACCGGTAGCACCCCCTCCCATCCCCTCCCACATCCCTTCCTCCCTCCTATCATAGCCTCACCTCACCTTACTGTTCTGCCCCAAAGCTTGTCACTCATCATTCATCACCCATTACCATAGCCATCAACCGTCACCACAAAGCAGGGGGTGGGGAGTGAGGAGTGGGGAGTGAGGAGCTCGGGGTTTGAAGGGGAGGGAGCAGCAGAAGGTTTTGACTGGTGCAAGGGGCAGGAAGTGTAATGCTGAAGCTGCTGGCCACTACTATTTCATCCCACATATTCGCCTGTCTAGCAGTACTGGTACCCTACCCAGCAGAGGCATACGCTTTTCTGGCAGCAGTCAACAACAGTCATTGACATTAGAGGGCCCAGACGTCTTCACGGAAGAGAAGAGAGTGGAGCAGAAAGTCGGCAGGCACGGGCGTGTATGGGCTTCAAGTGGACCCCCTAAGAGTGGAGTAGATCAGTTCCGAGGAACTGGTGGAAGAACCACAACGGGCAGCTACCGACCTTAAGGCCAGAGGATCACGGACCAAGGACCAAGGACGGGGGTCTGAGGATAGAAGGTAGTGAGAGACCCTAGGCAGTTGGTGTCTGTGGAGACAGGGGCGGAGGCGGCCAGAGATAGTACGGTGCGGCTTGCACCTACTCTACAGCCTGCTACTTCACACGCACCCCCAGCACTTACTCTGCACCATACCTCCTGCCCTCCACCCCATCTCCTGTGGCTCCTGCACTAAGACCTATGCCTGCATCCCAGGAACTAGCCCCAGCACAAACCTGAACTGAGGCTGAAGGTAGAAAGAGACGGACAGCTAAGGTTAATAGCTGAGGCAGAAAGTAGTAGTTAAATACTCGCTGTAGAAGAGATAAAGCCAGGGAACTGAAAGACAGTGGACCTGGATTACTATGAGATCAGGGAAAGTAAGGCAGCAGCCAGTTGCAAGGCCAAACAAAAGAAAGAGCAAGACAACAACAACTACAAAAACAAGCAGAGAAGAAAACATGAGGAAGGAGGAAGGTTCCTTGGTCTCACCACTCTATTCCAGCCCACAGGCTCTCGCAACCTCCTTCACAACCAGTGCAACAGTCCCAACTAAGATGGCACAGAGCAAGCAGCCAAAAATATACACCAAATTTACCTTTTTAAGGGACGCCGGGCGGTGTTGTGCTCAAGCAACGACAAAATAAATGGGCTTCCTCCCCCTCTTATTCCAAGATGATCCAACAACTACAGAACACAGAACTTGGGAGGCCCACAACCATCAGCAAGAGAATAGGCAATAATGAGGAAGGAAGAGAAGAAAGGGGAAGCGCATGACCAGACTAAAGGGGACTCACAGCCCAGGGACCCACTTACCAGGAAGAGCATGTAAGGGCCACAAACCACATAAGGAATTCACACAGGGAGCATGAGGCTCTAGGATGAGCCAACAGCCATAAGGCAGCAATGACAGAGAGAGAATAAGAACAAGGCAATAAATCCCAAAAGAACATCCCTGAGAAAGGCCTGGACAAATGGTTTGTAAACCATAAACAAAAGTCACGCTCAACAAGCACATGCAAGCATACACCCAAACAATACCACAAACTCCAAGGAAGAGGCAGGACTCTCTGAGATCATTCGGCAAACCGAGTCAAGATCTAACACAAAGACAACCGGCGTAAATGTATCACCTATGCATGAGACGCATGAGATGCATGAGACGCAAGAAGTTCCTCCAGCCACACCCAACGCCACTGAAGGTATCAACAACCTCAGCAACTTGACAGTCAGCACAGTAGGAATACAAACCCTCATAGTGCTCCAAACCACAATTGCAGATCCATCCGGACGACCACCTCATGAACAGATACCAAACCAGCACTTGAGGATAACCTCTCAACCCCAACTTCGAAAATTCAGGATTTGGAATTGGAGACGTCCTACCTTACAACGGAAGAATGGGAGGAGCTGGTAGCCTCATACACCTAGCTTTCTCTGGAATAATCACAAGGAAAAATTAGGAAATCACCTGAACCTAACATCAAACAAGACAAAGCCCATGAAAAGGACAACATCTGGATATCGCTACTGAATACAATGCAAATGTCTATAAATGCTATGCAATACCAATCAAACAAAATGGACATCCAACTGTCAGTCCTAAACTCACTCTCCATCTTTGTTGCAAACATTGACACTAAACTGGCAGATCTCAATAACCTGATCAGAAGGGCCCAAACAGAGTCGCAGCTTACGCAGTCCAGCTGCACTTGTGTAACAATCGTAGACAAACTGGCAAGGTTACCATCAGCAATGGGCAACCTTCTAGCTGATATAAGATAGGCAATCATCAGCCGACCAGTATTATCATCGGCCCCCACCCTGAACACGGAATTACCAAAAACTCACTACCAGACCAAATTCAGAATCAGGACAGTCTTATGAGAAGTTCCAGCTAATGGAGAAAGATACTAACGAGTCAATCCTCAAAGAGATCCAACCTCCCCAATGGCGGGGGGGTTTGCATTAATAAAGGTTCACAAAGAAACCCCTTACCGGTAAACACACAAGTATCTTTTGCCCTCGAGCAGAATCCAAAACTTGGCACCCATCAGGAGGCAGACTTAAGGGACACCGCAATTCTGGATGAGGCATTGAATGAACCTAGTAATGAGTCAGCAGGTAATCCAACTGCAGAAGTACGGCTATCCACCAGGGGAGTGGTCCCCTTGTATGAATCAACAAACACAGACACAAATATAAAGAATGAGTCTTGAGATGAAAAAGGTAATAAACAATGGGAATTAGCCGCAACCACGGGACCTGACACAGATCCAGCACGGTCTGGCGAAAGGAACTCTCAAGACCATGGTGCAAAGTCTCCATCTACAGTATCATCCAGACACCACGCAACTCAACTTGAATCTACAATCATCGTGTTTCATCCTAAATACAAATCCAAAGGCCGGGCTGACATACTAAATAGGGGAAACATCTTACGGCTCCTAAAGTCAATTAACAGCTTGAAGAACCTAACCTCCCATGATCTGGAGTCAATAGAATTTGTGGAGTCAACAGACCAACCAGAAATTGAAGCAACCAGAACAGATTGGGCTTCACCAGATCTAGCCAAAAGGTTCCTGAACAAGCAGTCACAACTTAACACCTGGGGCATCAAATTGTTGCCCTTCACCAAACGGAAATACCCTGAACCCTTATTAGTCGAACTGAAGTTCTCCAACCCGAATCCTGTCAGGATCAGCTCCATGCCTGTCCATACTCAGTATTGTGAGGGGCCCGCAGCATAAGCCCTAGGAGAACAGAGACCACCATGCAACCAGGCCTGAGGGCTAATAAAAATGGACCCCCAGCTTCCCTAGAGTGGGGATGGCTATCCAGGACAATTAACAACAACGGCCATAATTCCCTGACAAAATTTGACTACCACACCAAATATAATAAATACTCTGAATCTCTGCTCCTGGAATATAAACGGCATGGGAAACAAGACCTCGGATCCGGAGTTGCAATCATATTTCCAAATGTTTGATATCGTCTATTTACAAGAGAAGTGGTTTGAACTACCAACTCATTGCAAGGACTCAATTTACTTCATCTATCTGCCAAGAAAAATGCTAAATTTGACCACCACAAAGGGGGTCTTGCCACTTACAGTTTTATAAGGAGGAGCATCTATGCAGTTGAAACACTGCCTTTCAAACTAGCACCCCCCAACACAATGCAAGCTCATAGAATAACGACACAGGGGGCAATCAAAAACCAACATCTGATACTAATAAATGTATATCTATACCCACATGACAAAACAAGGGGCATTAACCAGCTGGGTGAAGAACTGTTAAAAATACTAACAGAGGAACAAACTACCAACTTCATAATCACCGGGGACTTCAACTTACATATGCTGGGCACAACAATTGATGATAATCACACAGATCACAACCCACTAACATGGAATATACCAGCACAGGAAGGGAATACTTGTGGAAGAAAAACTAAGCTAGCACTGAAACGTCTTGTGACTCTAGAGCAGTTGAGCTTCCGTGCATTAAATGGGTGATTACCGGAAGATCGTCCGCCGTCCGCAACATTTCACAATGCAGTAGCAAGTACAACAATCAATTACACCTTCATGTCACTCTCTTCCATTGCTTGGCAAAGTAAAGGACTATCACATAGGAGTCCTGGACTACAGTGATCACTTGCCAAAAGAAATTACAATAAACATGAAGGTCATAACCCCATCACCGTCAGCAATCAAACAAGGTTCAATACATACCACTAACAACAAAAGACTGAAATGAAAAACTCGCAACCCGGAAAGTCTCCTGGCCCAAGTGAAACAACTCTTTGAAGAAGCTCGCACTGCAGAGTCCAATACATTAATAAGCTGGGAAAACTTTACGAAAGGCCTGGGGAATGCATATGTAGATAAAAAGGATCAACAACAAAACAAGAGAAAAACCCATCCCCAAGACAGACCCCCAGCCTTTGTAAAAAATGCACAAGTAAAACACCTCAAGGCTGCCATAAACCAAACACTCCGGAAACTAAATAAATGTGGCCAAGATCTAAGAGCCATAAACGAACAGAGACAACTAAAAGCTACTCGCAAAAAAGTAATCTGATGACTTAAAAAAGAAGCAGAAGAGTCTTTGTGGGCTAAGCTCTGGTATGACATCAAGACTAACAACAGCACATGATTCTGGCAAACAATTAACTCCCTGTCTAGCCGGTCGACTTATGGCATCAATTCACATCTGACAGAAGAGGCTTGGACAACCTTTCTTCAATCTCATTTTAACAGGACACCTGGGACCCAGCCCAGTACAAACATAAACTTGTCATATGCAGGAGCAACAAGCTTGCAATTGGACCATACCAATCAACCAGTTTCTCGATATCTATCACTATTGATCACATTTGCAAGAGAATAGCCAAGGGCAGACAAGAGGGTGCACCAGCCCTATTGGGATCCCGCCAATTCTGTTCAAACTCAACCAAGAATATTGGGCGAAGCACTGAAACCAATCTTCAAAAGAATCTTGCAAACATCATCAATTTCTGCATCATGGAGGGGCTCTATCATCTCCCCAATATATAAAAAGGGCAGCAGAAATGATCCAGCAAACTACCAGTTAGTAGCCTTGTTAGACATCGAAGCCAAATACTATGCTAGACTTATTTTTTTAGAACAAACAAACTGGGCTACAAACAACTCAGTCATTCCACTAAATCAAACAGGTTTTTGCAAGCACTTGGGAACCACCACCAATATTCTTACCCTCTCATTGATGATAGATGCCACAATTGCAGTCAAACAACCCTTGTACATAAGCTTTATCGACTACAGGTCAGCATTTGATCACATTAATAGAAACATAGTATGGCAAAAGCTTTTAAAGCTGAACACTCCACCATTACTCTTAAAACAGCTAATCCTCAAACACTCTCACATGTGGGTCCAAGTAAAACTGGGTGAATGCGACTATCTGACAAGGAAGATCCCAACGACTATTGGACTGAAGCAAGGCTGTGTGTTAGCCCCAATACTGTTCAATCTCTTCATGTCGGACTTGTCAGCCAGATTGGATGAGTGTAATTCACACGCCCCGAGGATGGGGGGTTTGGCTCTCTCAAGCCTACTTTATGCTGATGATCTCATCCTCATTAGCAGGACTTCACTCGGCCTTCAACGCCTTCGCGACGTAACATCTAACTACTCAGAAGAAAATGGACTGAGCATCAACCGGGAAAAACCAAAGGTCATGAGTGTGAACTCACTGTGAGCAAAGGTACCCTAACTGCTGACATCTGGCATCTGGCATCACATCAGCTCGAAGTAGTGCAGGAGTATAAATACTTAGGAGTCATTATTGACAATAAAGGAAACTTTGCCGCCCAAAGAGAGGCCATAAAAAGGGGGGGATATCGACAGCCGTGGCACTAAGAAATCTAAAACACAAGATCATCGGGACAAGCTTCTCCTCTCTGACATGAGTAATTCAGGCAAAACTTATACTGTCTATCACCTTCGGAAACGAGGCCATGGGAGGGAGAGATGCAATCACACTAGACAACACAATATCAAGAGCATTACAAATGATCTTTGGCTTACCAAGGAACACATCCCCTGCGCAACTTAGGGTTTTAAAGGCAAGAGCTGGCTCGCAAAGGAGCGTACATCAAAAGCTGGCACAAGATTAATAAAGGAGATCCAGGGACCCTAAACTCCCACCTATGGAAAGAAATGCAAGCCAAATGAATGGACCCGGTCAGACACTACCTAGAAGATTCATTAGAGCAACTAGGTATACGAGACCTCTGGCTGACTTCGGGGGCAAGTGAGAGCTTCAAAAAGCTAGTCAACAAAGCCATGTAAAGAGTCTCCCTAATGGATGATAAAGCCGATCTTTCAGTGAGAGCACACGGCTGGTTCACCATACAGAGCTACATGAGGGCCATGCCTCAAACGTACCTGTGCATCAGCTTCTCCAAAGCTATCAAACAGAAGCTCTTGAAGTTCTGCCTAGGTATACTACCATCTGCACACCATCAACCGCCGTGGCTACACCACCGACTCCGGCAACCTGCCAACTCTGTGGGGAAGGAAAAGAAGACAAAGGAAGACATGCTATGTATATGCACGGTACAACTAAGGGATCGGCGAACATTACTCAGACCAATCTTTAATAGCAAAAAAATACGTACATGCAGACAAGCGGTGAAAGCAAGTTTTTCTACAGAGGATGTCCAGCTGAGTTGTCGACTGGTTAAATTCTTGAGTATAGTAGAAACAAAGATAAAGGATAAAATAGCGGAACTACTAAGCTGTCTCCAAGGAAGAGCACACGTGTTTGGAGCTACAACTAAAAGAGCGGAAAATAAACCAATCCAGCCACAATTCAAATTGAATCACTGTTAAAAACAAGATCGCCCTTCAATTACCCAAGCTGGACCCCTAAACCCCATTAGTGTCATTTTTGCATGTACATCACATCGTCACTTTTATGTTCATTGACTGGGATTAGGGGCCATAACATCTTAATGACACCATAAATTTTAACGTTGTAAAATTCATTTTAACATTTATCTCTATGCAAACGTTTGCTATTTGAACTTTGTCATGTAAGTAACTTGAAAGAAAACTTGTATTAGAAATTGTTAACATTTTATCTTTCTCTATTTTTATGTAAATTATTGCAATAGTTTTAATTAAGCATGGCAATAAACAATTACTTACTTACTTACATTATAATAAATAAAGCATACGAAAAAAACAAATAAAAAACATTGTGATAAACAATGATCGATGGTATGAGCCTTGTAGAGGATCTCAGGGAAAGCAATTACTACTATCAGCATAAACCTCCATAATAGCCTACAATTGAGCTAAAACATGGTCCGCCCTGTTGGATAGCCCGGTCTTCCTGATCTAGAAAGAATTGTTCCATTCATAAGGTCCATCCATAATAAGTGCACTGATCTACTATTAAATAGTTTAAAAAAAAAAATAAGCAATCACATAAAAAGACAAGGTTAAAATCAATTCATAAGAAAAATTTAGACTAATAATACTGAGATTGTGAGAAGCATAACCTATTAAAGCATAGCAGCAATAATGATTACAAGCTCACAGATGTTAAACTTTTCATATGCATCAGACCAAGCCCCCCATAGAAACTGTGAGACCACAAATACTAATAGCTCATTTGTATCAGTTTTCAGTAATCGCAATGCCTCCCAATGATATCTTGCTCCCTTCAACTTACACCATGCAATTATCCATTTTTCGTAAGATAGAGTATCTGGGACAAAAAAGCAGAAAGTGGGCCTCTGTTTCCTTTAACAATTGGCAAAAGGGGCAACTCTCTAGATTACATTCCATATTACACTATCTCGAGGTGAGGGATCTTAAGGGTAGGGTACCAAATCTGAACTGGATGTACACTCATTTCGCCCCTGCAGGATAAATCATGTCCATATAGGCCCCAAACTTGGTGAGCATTTATGAAGCAGCAATTGCCCTATTAGTGAGCCCTCCCTATGCTCAACCCAAATTCTGGTAAGATCCCTTTCCCAATAGATTTTTATTTAGAAGTAGCTTATCACCTTTGGAGACTTCATCAGGGATAGCCCACAAATTACCTAAGTTAAGCAGTTCAAGCTGCTTTTTGACATGCTTCAACCATGGTGTACGAACAGATTTAGCACAGTTAATAAGATCCCTAAGCGCCTCTCTATCAATGGTTAGTGACTGAACACAGTAATATGAATTACACACTATGAGTGTGTAAAAAACAGGATCTGTATTTTCTAGTGCCAGAATTAGAGCTTTGAGTTCAGTCAGCTGAACTGTACTATCCCCTAGACATTGTGCAAAGGTTTTTTTTAGGGTGGAATTGTCCGTTCCTCATGACTCTGCATACTGCCTCACTGGCTGTGGAGTATTGCTGGTTAGTCCAAACAGCGGGCTGGGCTGAACAATCAGCATATACAATATAGTCATGCTGGTCAAGAGGCAAAATATCTCTGGGTACAAGAAATTCTTGTTCATAGTGTAGGAATTCTTGTTTGTAAAATAGGGGTCAAAGACATCATCAACATCAATAGCTGCTAAGGATGTGGCCCACTGTATCCATCTAGGAAGCAAGCCTTTTGCCTTAGGAACGCTGGACTTTGTGACAGCCTCAAAGGCTGAAATGGGAGTAACCACAACTATGCATTTTCCCTCAGCTAATGTTCCTTACTTTATTACTGTTGTCTGAACTGCAGTCAATATATTTTTTTCTGTAGGTGTATAACATACTTCAACATTTGATTTATATGCAATTGGTACAGTTTCAGCTTCATTGAAAGAGACATATGTATAGCCAGTGGCTCCCGCAATTATGCGGAACACCAGTTTTGTTGTGCTGACATGTTTTTTCAAGTTTCTGGATGCAAGCATATCTGTTTGCAGTGTTCTCAGAATCTGTGTATGTTCTGTTGCCCAATTTGTGCTTGAAAAGTCTGGATGAATTAATTCATAAAAGGGTTTTACCCGCTGTGCATTTTCTGGTATGTATGTTCTGCCAAAATTGAGAAAGCCCAAAAGTGATTGTATCTTTTTCCTGGTGTTTGGTGGTTATAGGAGTGCACATTTTTCTACAAAATATGGTGCAAGACTTTTGCCTCGTATCCCAAAAACAGCACACTGACATCTGAAACATTTGTTTTTTGAAAATTAAATTTGTAGCCTTGTTCAGCAAATCCCTAGTCTATGCAATCTACGCTGCCTAAATGTGTGTTTATGTCTTCATCTGTAGCATATATCTTATCTACATAATACAATGCTTCTGGGTCACTTTCTTGTAAAATTATTATATGTTACTCATGCAGAAAAAAAGACCGGGGCTATTCTTATCCTTCTGGGAGAGTCCACAGAATCATTTCTGGTCCCCTAAAGCTGTGAATGCTGTTAGATCCCTGCTTTCAGGTGCTATGTTGTGGCAGAAAATCAGATTTGAAATGTCCAAAGTGATTTTGTATTTTATTGTGCACTATGTTGTTCATTACTGCTGCTCTGTGTAAATTTTGTATTGCAAAAGTGTGTGTGTGTGGGTTTAAATGTCTGTAGTGTGTGTGTGTGTGTGTGTTTAAATGTCTGTAGTCTAATACTAAGTGGTATACATTATCTGGTTTCTCTACTGGAAACAAACTATTGTTCATTGGAGAGAGAGAAGGTTCAGTGATGCCTTGATATTCTAGTTGTGTGTACATTTCTCTAATTGAGTGTTTAGCTTCATGTTTAATTGAATATTGTAGTTGCACTTATTGGCTGGATCTTATAGATATATTGTGACAAGGTGAGTATTTCTACCAGCCTACATGATTGCGGTATAATGCTGGGGATTTTGCAAGGGCCCATTCCATGGTATACACTTGCCTGACAGCTTTAAGAACTAGAACAGATAAAGGTGGTATTATTATATCTTCCCCTAGACTTTCCTAACAAACACAGGTGGTCAGTCCAGTTCAGCCTGAGAATGTCATAGGTGTATGTTAAATTTCCCAAGAAAATTATTTTAATAGTACACGGTTTATCACCCTCAATTTGGGTGTCCAAAAAATATCGTCTCTCAGGAGGGCTAACCCACTAATTCACTATTTCAGCTTGAATAAATTCATTAGTTGTTCTTGGAACCAGAAACTCTTTAAGAGTCTGGCAAACTATTGTGACCTCTGCTGCGCTGTTTAGCAGTGTCAATGCCCACATCTTGTTCTGAAGTAGTGTTCTCATTATGTGTGGCATATTTAATGAAAATACCTGCATATTCCTTCTTTTTGAATTGGGGTTTTTGTTGTGGAAGTTTCTTTTCCTTTTTTATAATGATGTCAGATGAGCGGTGTGACTTCTTTTTTGGTTTTGCATACAATCTTGTCTGCGCTCTGATCGTCTTCCTATCTCTGAGCGTTTATGGGGCGAGTCCTGAAAGAAAGGAGAAGGATGCGTTGAATCACAGTTTCGCAGGTTATAATGCTTTTCAGTGGACTCCGGTTGCAGAGATACACCCCTTATTTTTGTTTTTTATTTGTTTTTTCCATTGTTTTATAGAAGACTCAGATACTTGTTTGGTATTATCCCTTTTAGAATTACCCTCTAGCTGTGGATTATTTTATCTGACTCCCAAAATATCTCAGCCCATAGATGTATAGGTTTCAGCAATAGTTTTGTTAGATCCTGCTTCCGGTAAGCAATGGGAACTTGCGCAAGGCATACTGCTAGTACTGCTGCTTCCCCTTTAAAGGCACTTAAAATAATTGAGGTGACAGTGGCATAGTTGCATAGTTGCCAATTAGTTTCATCCCCAGATCCAGGGCAGGGGCAGCCCCGTATTAATTTTAGATCTTTTAGCACTTTAAGCAAAACAACGATTGATGGTGTACCATGTGTTATGGTATATATTGCAGCAAAGACTATGTGTCAGGTGGCACATTCTTCCACTGGAGGAACCATCCCTAGTGGTAGGCACGTAGTGAGAATTCTATGTTTCTTTTGGCGCCCCATAAAGGAATACAGTGCTTCAAGCTGATTTATTTTTTGTGCAATCCAGACCAGAATTTCCTCCTGTCTGGTGGGAACTTTACCCATAATTGCATTGATGGTCACTGGACTAATTGCAGGCACTGCTATATGTGGCTGCACAGCCTGAACTGCCCTTGCTGGTGTTGTTGTTATTGTTCACGTGATGAACTATGTTAAATGTTCTGGATTAAATTTGGGGAGAGGAGTTGGCCTAACAGCTAGGTCGGTCGACCTCGAATCTGGGGAACTGGGTTCGAGTCTCGGCAATGATGCTGAACATCCTGTGATTCTGGGCAAATCACGTAATCTCCTTGTGCCTAACAAAAATGAATGTGTCCTCATGTAATGCAACTGGTGCTATGTAAAGCGCTCTGATACCCGATTCGGGTCAAGTTTGGGCTATATAAAACTCTGTAAGAAAAAAGAAGAAAAAAATGTCTTTACAGTCTAACTAGACCAGTGTAAAGAGCACGGAGCAACATTCAGTGGTTATGGTGTATAGCCGGCTAAGACTGGCCAGGTTGCTCCCTCATTACCAAGGCGACCCAGTCTTACATTGTTTATTGGATGTGGTAGGGTGCCCTGGAACCAATTCATATGTTCCTGTATTGGCCTGGTAATACAAGTAGTGTGTATGTGTGAAATGTTTGTGTATTGGCATCTGCTGTAGGAAAAGTGACCCATAAATAGAATACCTCTGTTCCGTAAGCTTGGTGGGCCTCTCTCGCAAAGGTAACATTTCCCCCTGTAAGAGGAAGCTATTGTTGTTGTAACATTATGTTAGAAATGGGATTCTTAGTTGGCTGAGTTATGCACCTAGGCCAGGCAGCAACCACCACTCTAGTCAGAGTAAGCTAGATACACAATAAAATAACCTGTGCTCACCCGCTGGTAGCTTGGCACAGAACAGTGAGGCTTATCTACAAAGGTAATGTGTAAAGTATTTGTGCAGCACACACACACACAATGAATATACCACAAAAAGTCTCCACACAGGTTTAGACAAATGGAGAATATTTAACTGAGCAAAAAAGACCAAAACAACAAAAATCCAATCAGTAGAAGTCTAGATATATTAGTTTTAAATATAAAATGCAAAAATACTGCTTAGAAGTCACTAGCGGTCAAAAAGGTTACTTAAGATCATGCTAGACCGGATTAAATCCAAAGTTCAGGATTGCCGCATTTGACGGCAGGCTGGATACAGGACTCACGCTAACAAAATACCTTGGATGGAGCAAAGTGTTAATGTCGAAGACTCAAGGCAAGGAGCTGAGGAGGCGCTGCGTCAATCTGTAGATGGAGGAGAGCATCGGTATGATCTGCGCCATCAATGAAAGCTTCAGTGTCAAACCCTATTGTGATGCAGGTTCTTCGCTGGCATTGGGCCGTGCCATCTGTAGAATCGCTGTTGTTGAGTGGCCGCTGCTTTGGTGTATAAGACGATGCAATGGTTATGATAAGTGCAAGCTCACTGCTGCATTGATGTTGATGTGTAAGAAGCGACAAGAACCCACTTCTGAGCCCCAGAACCTGTAGAGGGCACCTCAGGCAAGGGTAGGGCTGACACAAGGCAGAGTCCAGCAGCAACAGCAGAATTGCAGGGAGTCTTTTTGGTCCCTGAGACTTCAAAAAACAGGAGGCAAGCCCTTTGAGATAATTTGGAGGGAAGGAAGACTCCAGCTCTCCCTCAGAGGAGTCAGAGAACAGCAGGGCAAAAAGCAGAAATACCGTCCTTCTGGCATAGCAGTCCTGTTGAGTCATTTAAGGAGCACAGCAGTCCTTCTGAGAGAGGCTCATTCCAAGTTCTAGAAGTATATTTCTTTAGACGGGGGGTCATAGACCCAGTCCTTACACCCAAAAGTGCCTTTGATGTAGGGGGTGACTTCAAAGCAGATCTCTGAAGTGCACACGGATCCCTTTCAACTCAGTCCTGTCTGTCAGGCTACCTGTGGGAGGTATATCAGTGCTTTGTGTGTGGACAGGACACTACCTATTGAAGTGTAAGTGTCAGCCCTCCAATTTCTCCCTGCCCAGAAAGACCCATCAGAATGCAGATGAATGCAGATGAGTGCTCAGAATGCAGATGAGCCTGCCCTTCCTGTGTTTGTGGCTATCTAGATGGAATGCAGAAAGTGTAGCTGTCACCCAACCCACACGTGTATTGGATACAAGCTGTAAGGCGCAAAGAGCAGTAAATGCAGAGAAATGTCCACTTTCTAAAACACTAATGTTAAATCCAACTTCACCAGTAAGGAGGATTTATCATTACCATTATAAATATATGAAACATAAAAAAGCTACTCCTCTCTGATAAGGAATTACAGCTTCAAAGTGTACTAAGGAATTCCCAATACTGGCCTATGGAAGGAGTAGGCCTCACAGTAGTGAGAAATGAAATTCGCTTTTTGTCACTACCAGGACATGCAAAACATAAAGGTTCATATCTTACCTTTTACTTACATAGCATCCTGCCCTTAGGGTTATTTACGGCATACCTTAGGGGTGACGTATTTGTAATAAAAAGGGAGTTTATAGCTTGGCAAGTAGTTTTAAATGGCAAGTTGAAGTGGCAGTAAACTGCACACACAGTAGCAGGCCTGGGACTGATTTGAAAGGCTACTTCTGATTGTAGCACAATCAGTTCTGCAGCCCACTAGTAGCGTTTGAAGTACAGGCCCTGGCTATATGGTATACCACTTTACAAGGGACTTACCAGTACAGCAAATATGCCAATCAGGTATACACCAATGTCATCATGTTTAGGGGAGAGTATGTGTACTTTAGCACTGGTTAACAGTGGTAAAATGTTCAGAGTCCTAGGGCCAACAAAAAGAATCAGCAAAAATGAGAGGCAAAAAAAAAGAAGTTGGGAGGATGACCACACTAAGCATGGCAGGTCCAACATGGGTCCTCACCCAGCTAGAAATGGGAAGACCTACACAACCTCTAGGGAGTTCTCATCACTAAGTCGAAAAAACCTGAACAGACCATCAGCATTGGTGTGGTCTAATCCTAGCCCATTTCTAAAACACTATTGTTAAATCCAACTTCACCAGTAAGGAGGATTTATCATTACCATTACCATGGAGAAAGGTAGACACGAAGGTGTTGGATTTTAGAGCTTTTTAAAAAAACGAACTACTTACAATTAATTTTAAAATACTTAATTTGTATTGTTTGGGCGATTGTGTTGCTGTGTTTGGAAGGGAGCGGGGAGCCGCAATCAAACCTGCTTTAATCTGTGTACCGCCAGGCAGCCTCTCCGGTCCACCGCAATTGCGAGACGATTGATTGAGTGGAGAGCGGATTTTTTTTCAGTATCTGCCACTCACGCCAGTTGCGGAGGTCAGCGCTCTAGTGGCCGGCCTCCTGGGGGTATAACTTCAGTGCGTCGGCAGCCGTGCACGAGAAAGGTAGACACGAAGATGTTGGATTTTAGAGCTTTTTAAAAAAAAAAAACTACTTACAATGAATTTTAAAATACTTAATTTGTATTGTTTAGGCGATTGTGTTGCTGTGTTTGGGAGGGAGGGCATCGGCGGCCGCGCAGCGGACGCGCCGCTGGCGTGCCGAAGGCGCGCCTAAGGCAAGCCCGTCTGCGCCCGTCCGCGCCTGGACGCTGCCGGCTGTCAGGAGATGCTGCCCGTTCCCCCCAGGTGGGGCCCCCACCTAGGATATCCTACAGGAAAGAGGACCTGATGAAGATAGGCTATTTATCCCCCTGTGTCCTCGATAACCAGGGAGTAAGGTATACGATTGGCCCGGGGAACTGCCCTCGCTGTGGTTGGTCACTGGGTGACCCACAGAGAGTCCTTACTAAAACACTTCACCTCACCAGGAAAACTGATCCCCTTAAGGAACAGCTAGTGGGGACAGGAAAGCAGACCGGGGGAGAGCAAATTGCTCCCTTTAAAGGTCTCTATCTTAATGCAAGATCAATCTCTAAACACGTGGCAGAAATTTGGGACCTGCTAGACAATGTTAGACCAGATGTATGCCTTTTTACAGAGACCTGGTTTCATAATGAGTCTACACCAGCTCTGGCCTTAGCTTTCCCTGCAGAATACTCCATGATACGATTGGATAGGGTGGGTAAGAGGGGTGGAGGGTTAGCAATTGCTGTACATACACCCTATCTTATCAAGACACTGGACACTGTTTCCTCTTCCAATTTAGAAATGTTGATCTTTAGGGTGGAAGCACCCCAAGCAACCGCCTGGTCTGGAGCCCTAGTATATCATCCTCCAGGAGGAAATAAGAAGGAGTTCTGCACGACCCTATTAGAAAGACTGGCTCCATATATACTGCGTACGGATAATTTTCTTTTGGTAGGGGACTTTAATCATCATTTAGATCTTTCCACCAATACAGAGTCCGCTAGCCTAGTGTTAGCCATGGAATCACTAGGCCTCCTCTCAAGAGTTGCCAGTCCCACACATCGGGCCGGGCACCAGTTAGATACGATCTTCTCCAATATGCAGGAATTGGTAGTAGATCCCCCACAGTCACTACATTGGACTGACCATTCGGCCTTATGTTTTCACTGGGCACTCTCTAAGCCCCCTGTTCGACCACAAGGCCGTATGGACTATCGTAGATCTTGGAAGAAGGTGACTGCAGCTGCGTTTGGCAAAAAATGTACGGCCCCTTCACTTACAGACTGTCAAGACTGTGACACAGCCTTAGGGGCCCTTGATTCTATTGCTCCGCTAAAAAAGGTTAAGATGCAGAAGAGGACAGCCGCTGCACCTTGGTACTCAGATACTCTGAAGAGAGAAAAGACCCTTTGCAGGGCCAAAGAAAGGAAATCGAAATTGAAGTCATACGAACAGCTGTATCGAACGACTCATAGAGTCTACCTAGCTAGCTGCAATGCAGCTAGAAGGGCACATCTGGGTTTTCGAATAGCGGAAGCCAAGAACTCCTCTAGGGAGCTCTTTAAGATTCTGAAGGAATTTACGAACCCTAGTGCCACCAACCTATCCCTGCCACCCTCCCAGGAACTATGTGAAGACATAGCCAGCCACTTCACTAATAAGATCGATTTAATTTATCGGGTCTTTGGGTCGGAAGAGACACAGGACAAGGAAGATCCTACACAGGAGGTCTCCACCCCCAGTCTAGAATCTTTTCCCGATATAACGAGTGAGCAAGTGGGTTCTTTAATCATGCACGTAAAATCAGGTTCCCCACTGGACCCGGTCCCGCCAGCAGTTTTAGTAGAACTTTCTCCGGTCTTGGCGGATGTGCTAACTGCAGTTTATAAAATCTCGCTAGCCACGGCCACATTTCCCGGGAAGTGGAAAAATGCTCGAATTAAGCCACTGCCTAAAAAGGCATCGGGGGATCCTAATGACCTGCAAAACTACAGGCCAATCTCCCTTCTCCCTTGTCGTTCAAAAATCTTGGAGACTATAATTAATAGGCACCTTTCCGACTATTTGGAAAAAAACAACATATTGGACCCTTCCCAGTCCGGCTTTCGGGCCTCTCATAGTACAGAGGCTGCCCTATTGGAGGTTACCGACTCCATAAGGATGTCGCTGGACAAGGGAACCCCTACGATGTTGGTCCTTCTCGATCTCTCAGCCGCCTTTGACACCATTTCTCACTGAATCCTATTAGATAGGTTGCGAGGGATTGGTGTCAGGGGCATGGCTTTGAAATGGATACAAAGCTATCTGTCGGACAGGTCACAGTGAGTTCAGCTGGACTCTCTTTTGTCTCAAACGTCTGCGGTGGACAAGGGAGTCCCTCAGGGATCTATCCTTAGTCCCACTTTATTTAATATTTATGTGGCTCCCTTGGCCGGTATTATCAGAGGCTGCGGGTTTGAAACAATATCTTACGCAGACGACACACAGCTGATAGTTCCTATAGAGGAGGATGTCACAATAACAAAGCAAAAGTTCAAAAATTGCATGTCTACCATAGCAAGCTGGATGAGGAAGAATTTCCTTCAGCTGAACTCCACTAAAACCGAGATATTGCTATTTGGGACAGCAGAAGAGCTGTGGACCTCTGACTGGTGGCCTGCAGAATTGGGAGCGTCGCCCTCCCCAAAGAAGTGGGCGAAGGATCTAGGCATCAGGATCGACAATAAACTGTCGATGGAAGAACATGTTAAATCACTCTCGGGCGCCTGCTTTGGAACAATGAGGATGCTCAGGAAGATATTCCCATGGATCCCTCTAGCAGCCAGGAAGTCTCTGATTCAGTCGCTTTTGATTAGTCGACTAGACTATGGCAACTCTCTGCTTGTGAGAGTAAGGGAAGACCTGGCATCAAATTTGCAGGTGGTCCAAAACACGGCAGCCTGTCTAGCCCTGAATAAGCCAGCACGTACGCCATCTGCTCCTCTCCTACATCAATTGCACTGGCTCCCAATTAGGAAGCGGGCCATCTTTAAATTGCTATGTACAGTCTTAAAGTCCGTACAGGGGAATGGCCCTGCCTACTTGGGAAAAAAACTTGAATGGTACCGACCAACACGGCAGTTAAGATCTAGCAACCGATCTTTACTCTGTACTGAGAGGATTAGAAAGTTCAAGCTGGGTGGACGGGCTTTTTCTTATCTTGCCCCTCAGCATTGGAATAGGCTCCCGGAGGAAATCCGTGCCTGCCCTACTTTTGCACGGTTTAAGAAGCTGCTCAAATCCTGGCTGTTTTAGACTCTACTGCCTATTTGGTGTCCTTTTCAGGCGCCGAGAGATCCCTCTGGGGATGATTCGTTGCGCCATACAAATGAGTTAAATAAATAAATAGTCTGTGTTTCACCCTGAAGTTCATACCCTGCAGGGAGATGAACCACCTCAACAATTCTCAATTCTCTTCCCTCATATGCATGAGCCATCTGAGGGGCCTGTGGTCTGTCTGAATCAGGAATTGAGTGCTAAACAGGTATAGCTTTGACTTCTTCAGTACCATGACCACACCAAAAGCTTCTCTCTCAATAGCACTCCAACTCTGTTGACAGGGGAGTAACCTCTTGGGGATGAAGGCTAAAGGCTGGTCTAGGCCCTCCTTATTACGTCGGGATAGTACTTTCTTATGATATGCTCTGAGGCATCTGTCTGAATTATAAACTCCTGGGAGAAGTCAAGGGCCTTGAGCAAAGGAGCTGTGCACATGGCATGCTTCAAGTAGTCAAATCACATTTCTTGGCTGTTTTTGGGAAGTCAACTCAGTCAAGAGGACAACAATTGTGCCATATCCCTTGACCAACATCCTATAGTACCCAGTGAGGCTCACGAAAGTTCTGACCGTAGTCTGGGTTTTGAGGGGCAGCCAGGCCATGATGGTGTCTATCTTGGTCTGAATGGGTCACACCTTCCCCCTACCCACCAGGTGTCCCAAGTACACCACAGACCCCTGCCCTATCTGGTACTTAATTGACTTGATAGGCCTGCCTGTTGCAGAGCGTGAAGCACTTCCTTGAGTTGAAAGAGGCTGCCCTTCCAGCTGCTACTGAAGACAGCCATGTTATCAAGATAAGCAGTAGAGAAGGGCTCCATAGCTGCATGGACCTGGTTCACACCTCTGGTGGCAGGTGCGTTCCTTAATCCAAAGGCATCACCCTAAACTGGCAGTGGCCCTCTGGAGTGGAGAAGACTGACCTCTCCTTTGCTCCCTCTCTTAGGGCAATCTGGAAGTACCCTGATGGGAGATCCAAGGTACTGAGATACTAATCATCCCCTAACCGATCAATCAGCTCATCAGCCAGGGTGATGGAGTCAACATCAGTCTTGGTTACAGAATTTGGCACTCTTCTCAGTTCAGGTGTGGTGCCCGCTGAGGCAGCTTTGGTACCGGAACCACAGGACTGGGCCAAGGGCCACTGGTGGGTTCTATCAGCCCCAACTCTAGCATTTTGGACACTTCAGCCTTATCTGACAACCTATACCATTTATTTTTAACAGTAAGGTTATTCACTGTTTCCACATCATGGGTACACAAATGGGTAGTCCCAGGGATAAAGGAGAACAGAGAAGAGTATTGCCCCAACTCTTGATGGCAGTCTCTCTGTCGTTTAGTAGTTAGCGGGAGGGAAAGGATTACTCCTTCCACAGACCCATCCTTCTCGTTGGACTCAAAGAGGTCAGGGAGAGGTTTACTGTCCTCTTCCTCTTCTCCGTCGGTCACCTACAAAATGGTGAGCTCAGACCTCTGAAAGTATGATTTGAGGTGAATCACATGCAGCATCCTGTGGGGTTGCCAAGGGGTCATGAGGTCCACCAGGTATGTGGCCAAACCCTTTCTTTAAGTCACCTCATATGGCCTATTCCAGTGGTCCTGGAGGGCCCTAGGCTCTACCGGCTCCATCACCCATATTTATTGACCAGGTTGAAATGCCACAGTGGTAGAATGTTTGTCATACCACTCCTTCATGACTTCCTGGCTCACTTCAATGTTACTGGAAGCTTGCTTCCATATCCCAGTCATTTGGCTCTGAAGGCCAGCATGTAGCCAACTACGTCCTGGGGTACGTTCCTTAGAGCTTGCTCCCACCCTTCTTTCACCAAACTCAGAGGTTCTCTGACTGGGTACCCATACAACATTTCAAAGGGGCTGAACTCTATTCTCTATGTGGCACCTCTCTCTGTGAGTAAACAACAGGCATTTCAAGTTTATATCCCACTTTTTCCTTAGGGCCTCTGATCATGCCTTTCAGGGTCTTGTTGAACCTCTCAACAAACCCACTGGTTTATGATGGTAAAGGGTGGAGAACCTATATGTCATCCGACACTCCTTCCACATTGAGTGCATAAAAGCAGACATACATTTTGTGCCCCTGTCTGACACAACTTATTTGGGGAAACCCACTCGGGTAAAAAATCCCCAACATGGTCCTTGTCACTGAGGGTGCAGTAGTTGTCCTCAAAGAGATTGCCTCTGGGTATCTAGTAGCATGATCTACCAGAACCAGGATGAACCTGTTGCCTGATACACTCTAGGGATCCATAGGCCCTAGAATGTCAATGCCCACCCTCTCAAAGGATTAAGGGTGGCTTTAAGCCTCTGCCCTGCCTTTCCACTGGCCTTGAAGGTCCCACAAGTATTACAGAATGCATATGAGGAATTATCGATCCTAGGCCAATAGAAATGGGGGACAAGCCTTGCAAAGGTCTGGTCTTGGCCTAGGTATCCTGCCAGGGGAATCTCATGAGCCAGCTCGAGTAGGAAGGCTCTGTAGTATTGGGGGACCATTAGAAACTTTGAAGTCCCATGACCAGGAGCCTTAGGCTCACTGTACAGTAGGTTGTCCTCTCAGTAAATGTGGTGACTACCAGAGGCATCACCTGTTGCTTTTGATTCAGCCTGTTGTTTCATGCTCACAAGGGTTGGGCACTTTCTTCGTGCCCACATAACTCCTCCATGGTGGGCCCGTCTTTCACATGCCATTCAGTAAGCTCAGGCAGGTCACCAAGGGAAGCAGTGTCCTCCTCAGTGGACTCCGGGGCGGCCACCACAGGTGCCCCATCCAACTCACTGGAGGTGCATTCAGGGGCTGGTTTACCACACCCTCTGCCTTTCACCTTATTAGCAGCTGTCTGGGCCATTATTCCAGTCTCCAGCCCTTCCGTCTTGAATCCCTTCCCGGGCAGCGATGGACCTTGTTGTGGTACAGATCCACTCAGGTAACCCTAGCTTCCTTCCAGGTAGAGTGCTCCAAGTCATTACCTAACTAACAGTCCACAGGCATGGCAGGGCTCACTGCAACTTTCAGAAGTCCTGAAACCCCTCCCCACTCAAATGGAACTAGGGCCACAGCAAAGTGACCCTCTCTGATGTCAGCGACCACAGCCTGGTAGAAGTGAATAAGGAATTACTTGCTCTGGGGAAACCAGCTCACTCCTTACCATAGTCATACTGGCTCTTGTATCCCTCAGAGCCTCAACACCTTGCCCATTGATGGTGAACCATTGCCTACACCTTGTAGTATTTGAGGGCTCATGGACTTTAGGAACCATCTCACTTTCAACAAGGGACACTAGAGTAACCCCTGTAAACTACCCCCCATTAACTGGTACAAACTCCTCCCCCAGCACTATACTAGCCACCCATGAAATATTTCCTCCAGTGGGAGGTGGTACTCTTTGTAGATACTTGGGATACCCTTTGTAGTGTCCATACTTGTAGCCCTCATAGCAGTTGATGGGCTTGGGCGACTGACCTTTGTCAGGGTAAGCTTTCTACTGGTGGCCTGATTGGGTATGTGAACCAGACCCTTTTCCCTGTGAGTTGTTTTGGGGGCCTGAAGTGAACACCTTCTATTTCCCTTTCCCTCCTTCTTCTGGTGGTCCCCTCAGATACCTTTCTGGACAAAATAGTGCTGACCGAGAGGTCCCCCTCCAGTTAAGCTGTATGGGAAATCTCATTTGCACCATCTACATTTTGCATCTATTTGCAACCTTTCTTTTGCAGACACGAAAGAGGAGATGGGACTTCATTCGAGGAACTCCTGGGGCTGATTAATTCATTAGTAAAGGTTCTAAGATTTTTTTATAAAGATGTTTTTTATAAAGTGCAGATCAAATTTTGCAGACCATGGTCATTTTCGCCTAAAGTTCCTAAAACATAACAAAATATGTCCTTTTAATGGTTTATCAACAGCTTATATGTATAAGGTGTGCACACACGCCTTCAAATCTTTTAAACACATTTTAAGTACTCTCTGTATTTTGCATGACACCACTTGTAAACCTTTGCTCAGACAGCCACCAAAATGAAGAACTATTTAGACTAATGGTGTATTGTTCTGCTATGACATGCCCAGCAATATTTTAAAACACAATTTTCTTTATGTCATTTTTCTGTTACTATTCGCAGATGCCATACAGCCTGCAGCCATCTAATTCCCATTGGCTATTTAAAACAGTGAGAAGGGCATATGTGCTCATGAGCTCAGCACTGCATGGCTCAGCAGTTTGGCACAGGGCAACAGAGCCTTTGACCTAGCAAGTGTTAGTTTATAAATGGATTTGCTCCTGTATTGATGATAGTCTTACATATTATAGAGATGCACACTTAATCGGTTGGTGGTGCCATTCTAGTTTTCACCTTTATGGCCATTGAGTCTAAACTGTTCCTCCCCTGGCGTGGCCTGAAGTGCAACATGGCTTAAAGTCAACAAACAAATCTATGATACAGTAAGCACTGGTGTGCCATAGCGTTTTATCTTTATATACCTTTAGTCATGTTGCACAGGAGCTTGCCATGCTGTGCAACATCTTTAGAAATCATTAACAACGGCAATAGGTCTCATGTAGGCAAAACCTATTGGCTTTGCTAACGCTTGTTCTCATTGCCTTGGTGATGCTATTCCTCCCTACACCAATTTCTGTGTGATGTTACTGCAGTTCTTGTGAGTGGCCATCGAAAGCTAATAATGGGTGGGACCAACCACAGAAAAAGCAGTAACATTCTCAGATGACTTTTTTATGAGGTACTTTAATCCACACTTACTTGAGCGCAATTCTAATAAAAAAATGACCTGTCAGAAATCTATAACATCTAGGCACATGAAAAGGTCTATCTTGGACCACATTGTGATTGAAGGTGCTCTGAAGATAGAACACCTGGTCTAGTAGACTGCTTAGAGCAGCACTGAATTCCTTTCAGCATCAGAGAAAAAAAGACCCAATAAGTAGCACATGGAAACTAACAATCTGGAAAGGTCTACCCTAGCATCAAGCTTATTGTCAACACTTCAAAACTTCTTAATGAGGAGGCCATAGTATTCCGAGACCATCAACTAACCATGAAATCATTAAGGTTACTGTAGACAAAAAAACAAGATCTGTCGATCATGAACCTGGTCACCTCACAAAACGAAAGAAAGAAGTATGAAAACAGCATTTTTGGAGCAAAGTCCTCTTTCATCAGATATTGTTTGGGCCAAGTGAGGTTGTCCCAATAATGTTTTACAATGTAAAACAGCATAATATATCATTCTAGATTATATATGTCAAAATTACAAAGGAAAATAATAAAGAAAAATATTTTTTAAATGAAAATATTTGAAGGATGGACTCTCAATCTGCAATATCAGTTGACAAAGCTCCCTACATTCCAGTTCCCAAAACAATATGATCTCGAACATGTTTAGAGTTCTCACAGAAGGTAAACTGATTAGGACCATAATGAACTCTAGACTAACCTCTCACTTCACTGATACAACTATGTTTAATGGAGGAACTTATGGATGGGTGTGATAGGATGAACCATAACACTGCACTTAACACACTCAAATGGTTATAAATGGCACTGCTGGTTAAAATTTCTAAAAAACTGATTCCATTAAATTAAATTGAGCAAAGATCTTGCAAAATCATCTCCACTTGGCTAGAAAATGCCTCTGACCTCAACACTATCACAAATTCACTTTAATCTGCACTTCAAACCTTCAACACACGTCACAAACTCTCCAAAATCTTATATTAGATGATACATTGCTATACCAAAGAGTCTCTTCCCCAGGAGACAAAATCATACAATGGCAGGCTCCCTAGTTAAAACTTCTCAAGATCAACATTCTACTTATACTCCCCAGAGCTAATTCTCACTTCACTATTACCCAGGGGCGGGTGAGACTCGCAGGGTTTCACTCTGCGGAATTCTGTGGAGTTACATAAAATGATTATGTGGAGTTTCAACAATGGGTGTAAAATATGTATGTCGTACATCCATTCAAGTTGATTTTGCCGCCACTCGAGAAGAAAATCTACTCAAGCTGCAGCAAATCTACTTGAAAAGCAGCCCTCCGACTACAACCACCTGCATAAGATAATGGCGCTAGGGGATGGCAAGTTTTTCTTGTGCACTCTCCAGCTTGCATTTCTGGAGCCTTGCAGGAAAAAAAATACACCTTCAGAAATTGGAAGAATTTGGCCATAAATCTGAATCGTTAAATTCCTCAAATTCTACAGGCAAAACGAAACTTTCTGCCCACCCCTTGACTCTTGTCTAGACTCACTCAATGTACTAGACTGCTAAGCTCATATAAGAATCTTTGGTCTTAATGTTAGATAAAAATCTAGACCCACCAGTACACATGAATGCCATAGCAACCTAGTGCCCACTTAAAGGTCCCAGATGAATTCCATTCTTTAGACCTGAATTGGACTTCAAAATGGTGGTCAGTCACTTGCAATGTCCAGATTCCATGGTACAGACCTTTCAAACCATGAATGAGACAAGCACTTGTAGTGCTGGATGACGCACCTAAGTGCCATTGCAGTTCTCAATACATGATAACGCCGCTGCTATGCCAACGAGTGATTAGGCTAGTTAAATAATAAAAAGATCCTGCTAGATAAATGTGCAGAGATAAACACAAATCTCCACTTTTATCCAGCTTTAGACTGAATCTGAGCAACTCACTCGTTTTTGTACTTTTGGTAAGTGTCTTTGGACCTCAAAACATACAAGGGTCAAAAGTGATGGGAGTAAACAACTTCCACTGCTTTGAAGAGCACTGTAACTCTGTGAGGCAGAGTTTCCAAAGGTTTATTTTAGAAAATGATATTTCTATGGACTCCAATTTGAACAACAGAACTTTAGAATGTATTCACCACTGAATTCTAACACATGATAAAATAAAAACCTCCTGGGCAGGGTTATCTGGCGTCTGCTAGTAGCACCAAGAATTCTGAAAAAGACCTGGCAAAGTGATCCCCAAGAGTAATGTCTGACGTAAATCTTTAGGTATATTTAGAAAATAGATCTACAATATTGACGATGGGCTTGAATTTAATGCTAGAAGAATGAAAATAAGGTGGATTTGGGCCGTACAGCGTGTTCTCACAAGAGGCAGAGCTTCTCCTGGAACATGATGCTCAATAAGTTCATGTGAGCTGAAGAGGCCTTCAAAGGGGATGGCCAGTGTTTATCTATCTGAGTACAGTCTGGTACTTGTTCTGAACTTTAAGGTCCTGGTGACATGTTCAGAAGAAGTCTGTACCTAATGTTCCTCGCCCTGTTAGGAGTGTTTGTACTATTAAACCTATCAAATTATCTATCTCCATTTCTCTACTGATACTGAAAGAAAGTCCATCAGTAAGGTTTGTGCCAGAAGGATATAGTTTGTGTGAGTGTTGGAGGTAGATACACACACCTCTCAAAATTGTAATAGATTGAATCCAAGTGATTGTCATCAGATTGTTATGTGTTAGAAGTTTCAGCCATACAGAAAGCCTGAGACTGAAATATTCCAAGATATATTGTTTTTTTAGTAGGTTCGAAGCAGCATACTATGTATAGACATTAAATGTTTTTTCTCTTCTTCTAGATATCCACCATGGCTAGCAGAAGTTAAAGCCCAGGGTAGTGACAAGTCAGAGTGGAAATATCCTATGTCATTGTTTTCTATCTTATCCTATTCACTTTTATTCAGGCCTACTAATAACAAAAAATATTCCTATTGTGTGTGGTTGACTGTAAATACAGAGAAGTGTGAAAACATTCATCATCCCTGTTGGATGCAGAGTACAAGGTTTGTAAGGTTTTCTGACAATATAATTATTCCTTGTTTGGACCTTCCTACTTTTAGAAATTATAGAGAGGTCCAGGGTGATTTCCTACTGTGAAAATGCTGTTCCTCTGCTGAAGTCTAGAGAGAATATTTTTCTCATGTTTGTCTCATGGAAATTATAGTTAGTCCTCCAGAAGCTAAAATGGAGACACATTTCAATAAATTATCAAATATCATCCTCATACATGTGTTGGGTACCTCCGTTCTTGGAAGAAATATTGGCATTTGTTTATAGTTTGCTCTTCTGGAACAGTCAAGAGCTGCTAGGTGAATAAGAATGTGTGTAAAATTGGCAGGATTTTTTGTAACAAGGCAATTATCCCTCTGTGACCTCTAATAATTATTCAGAATATTTTTATAAAGCTATCAAATACTTTTTAACTCAATTATTTATGTGTTTTTAGTTTTCACCCTATGTGAAGGGAAAATACTGGATTTTAACTGCATTCCCAATATTTGTATTTGCCTGGACCTAAACCTACAGGCTGGACCAGTTGGCTGCAATGTTGTTGGGAAAACAATGCCTGACACACCGGCAGCAGGTGTGTCAACTGACTACAGAATTTTGACAGGCCATGAACACTCTAAATATATTATGGAGACACATGGAAAACAAATTTTAGGAGACATATGCATTTCTGGACCAAGTTTCGGTAAAGATGGGAAGCATTTCAAGCACACAATCAGACTTTGTTGCAGAAAAGTGAATGATTGTAAGTCTGTCTTCTATGACAGCATCTCTCCCAGTGCAGGGACATTGTGTGAGCTAGGTGAACACTCAAGTTCTTACTTGAAGCTCTATGATCCTCACTGTCAGCTGTTAGAAGAACAAGGCATAGTGTTGATACTGTAACAAAGCTAGTATCGGTTACTAGCTATGAATTTCCTAAACCGATATTGACCAGTTAGGAATCAATCAAAATGCAGCATTTTGGCAGAGTTCAACAGTCTGATTTTGAAGAACACTTAATAAAATTAATATTAAGCTAGTGCTTTTACTTTTAAAACAAAAAAGTACTTTAATAAAATACACAATGAAAAGTAGGACTCTCTAATGTATGCTGAAATAAAGATCAGTGCAGAGGGCTATCAATGTTAAACAATATAAAGCCACTTCCTGTTGTTGTTGCCACAGGGTTCACAATGTAAACCCTTGTTGGGATGGAAAAGTCCTTTTAGTGGCTGAGTGCCCAGCTGTACTGTTGTCTGGATCCCTAATGCTAGTATTTTGTCATAGGTAAACACAGCTCATAAGTCTGCACCATGACATAGGCCTCTCTCACTGATTGCAAACTTGTTGGATCGTGAGGGGAGCCCAAAGCCCTACCCTCACAAGAGTTAAGCAGCATGAGCTTGGTGGTGGCAGCACACTGTGTAGTAATCAGTAGTAGTGAACAGGACCTTTTTACCTTGTCTCACTGGAGTGAGGCTTACAGGGTCACTCACCTTTTTAAAGGTTCCTTTGCTGTGTGCTTAACTAACCTTTGGCCTACATCAGGTAGAAGTTAAGTTTTGCGCAATGCAGAAGCTGTGAATCTGTACTGGATGTATGTGTTTCTGAAAAGGATACAGTACAGGGATAGAGCAGTACTGTGCATTACATGTGGAATCAGTGCATTTGCTAAGTGTATGTATGCCTGCGGGGAATACATGACATGCAAAATGTGGTACTGTGCAGTGCATGCACAATGAAGGCATGTGCTGGGTGCATGTGTGTTTGCATGAAGTACAATCCATGATGAACTGTTGTGCAGAGGGCACACAGTTAGTGTGTGCGCTGGTAGTGTGTGTTTGCAAATAGCACACCCTGGTAGAGTATAGAAAATAATCAGTGCTGAACAGTGTGGGCACACTGAATATGTGTGCTGAATGTATGTGTACTTGAATTATTACAATGCATGGAGACAACAGTGCTGGACAGTCCGTGTACTGTGAATGTAAACTGAGTAAGTGTGCTTGCAATGGTTAATTACATGGGGGACCCTAGGGAACATAAAACCTCAAAGACTCTGACTCTAATTACATTTTGGTGTCTGGAAATAAACTATAGGAAGGGGCGGTTGAGACCCCAAATGTTGTCATCTGCCAAGTAGCCACTCAGGCTGTAATAGAAGGGGAAGCTGTGCAAGACTTCTGTCTGTGACAAGGACTGGGGGCCAAGGCCCGCTAGTCTCTCTGGTGGGCGAGGGGACATCATGGAGGAAAAACCAAGGTCACTTGCCCTGGAGTAAGGTGTGAGGATAAAGGCTGTGCACTGATTGGGTTGTCGCCCTGTGCATGAACAGTTTGAAGATTCCCGTATGCCAGGAGAGGGTCACCATGATCTCAGCCTTGTGCAGAGCACTGTGCGGGAAGCATCAGGCCCGCACCACAATGCCGTATGACCCCATATGCCAGAGGGACCTACGTTTTACTTATTTGAGCCAGGAGTTTGAGATTTGTGTCCACCAAGATACGCGACCCTGTATCCCATATGAGCCAGGGTAGTGAGGGCAATCGCACAGAAAGGGTCTGCATCCGATTACGAGCAACTCGGCAACCCCATATGCCAGAAGGGATTGGCAGTACTACTGTGGCCAAGTGCTTGGACCGTGGCCCAGAGAAGGAGATCACTGCTGTGACCAGTGGATGAAGCCAGCCAACCGCACCTGACTGCTTCCCCGACGATTGCCAAAGAGATTGCCCCTTCACTGGAGCTCCAGGTGGTAGCTGAGAATCCCTCCCATTTTAGGGAAAGAGTGACTTACCCTGTGTTGACTGAGTGGGAGCAGCTCCGATTGCTGGACAAGCCAGCAGCGCTGCTTAGAGGAGAAAGCCTGCACCTGCTGCCGTGTGAACTGTGCATTAACCATCTTCAATTAACAACATTTGAACTCAAGAGAGCTCACTGAGAGGGCACACTCTGCACTGCTAAACACTTTCATACCGCCAGGGCTGGTAAGATCGGAATTGGACCTGTCAGACCCCAGGGATTCACTGCTAACAGTGCTGCAGCAATATAGACACTTTTGACCAATAACTAAAGAGTCAAAGGGGAACTTTTGAGTATGGTCTACTAGTATGCATTCCCTGGATGTGGCCACCAGTGAATGCGGAATAACCAAAAAAGTATTACAGGATAGAGGGTGGGACAGGGATTTGCCTGACAAATTCTAGAGCCCCAACCCCAAGGGGAGTGTGTTATTGCATATGAGTATTATTATTCCTTTGCATGTGTAGAGTTAGAAATAAAATACTTATTTTTCTTATAAAAGCAAGTGTTTGACTAGCCTTTGATTTATTGTTCGTACTATGTGCAAGACAGACAAAGTCTTACTCAGAGAGTTGGTGTGGAAACCCGCCCTTCCAAGAAATTCCTTGACTAGAGATGTGTGCTTTTCCCCACAAAACAGTCTTTATTTCTGTTTACAGATGGACGCCAAAGCCAGGACAAATTATTGGCAGAGCACCTAACCAGTAAGCACACCCAGTATGTTAGTCAAATGTCTGTGTGCCGGTGTGACGGCAGCAGTGAGTCGTTTTGTGCAGTGAGAACAGACTAGTGCAACAAGAAGCAGGCTCTGGCTCTGTCTCTTAAAAACTTCTGGATATGCACAGCAGGTGGGTCTTCTTCTAGAAACTTTGATTGGGGTTGTTTCTGCACTTTGTCTTGTTGTCTTAAAGAGAGCATCTTACACCTTCACATGATCACTGTCGCGACCAGTTGTCAAGAGGGATGGGTCATGCATACCATCTGTGTCAGTTGGGTCCCTGCCCTGCCATGGTCTTGTCGAGTCCAGTGTACTCCAAAGATGCCAGTGACAGCTCTCACTGCTGCCAAGCAGGATCCAGGCTCCCTCTGCCAGGCTCTTCTATATGGTGATGTGTGGAGTTAACTTGGTATGAATGGGACACTTCAGGAAGGAACTGAGAACCACGCTTTACCTCCAAGCCTTCTCTGAGAATGGACTCTAGGACCTGCCCGGATCCTCGTCCAAGTCTCTCTTGCTCTAGTTTTCTTCCATCAATTGTCAGGTCTTTTGTCTTTCCTTCGCTACCGTCTGGTTCTGGAATGTTCCGGTTGGACTGTGAAGTGATCGTGACCCCTCTTACATCACTGCCTTCCTTTGGCTGTGGTTCTTTGCATTTCTCCTTCCTTTTGGGTAAATGTGAAGATGTAGGACTGATGAGCTTAGAACAGGGGGTGCCGCACAGATGTGTGTACACCCTTCGCTGCCTGTAGCTCATGCAGGCAGCATGGGCCACTCTGTGTGAAGTCCACCTTGAGGTTGATGGCCGTACCACTGCCACGCCCCCACCAGCGCACAATTCCATGCTCTATTTTGCATAACATGTTAGTAGAGACATCACTTTGCTTCTGTAGCAGACCTCTTCCCCTGTCTGAGGCTCTACCAGAGGCCAATGTATCTGTAAACCTGCATGAAAAGTCAATGTTCCATTCTGTAACAAAGGGTGTGGATAGCAATAGTGCGGCAGGTGCAGCGGCACCGGGGACCAGGGTCTGCACTTATGGCTGTTATCAGTACTAATCAGGGAGTGGGGAGCACAGTTCATTGTTGGCCTGGGGCCCCTGGCATCCTCACTACGTCACTCTCTTTACCCACCAAGTGCCACCATGTCACATTTTAAAAATGCATTTCCTATGTTGATAACTCCCAACCTCGCCCTTCATACAAGTCCATTATTAACTGAAATGGTTTCAGCGAATCTTAGTACCTGGGGAAATTAAGCGTAATTTAAAATTGTAGATTCGCATGTATCACTGTGTCCGTTTACGTGTAGCACCAAGCCAGTGCCAGAACCTGACGGCTGTTTATTTATTTAATATTAACATTTGTAATGGATAGCAAATACAAGGGGTCCAGCTTCTAGGCGCTCTGGTACCGACAGTGACCACAGCTCAGGAACAGGAAAGATGTTCCGAGCTGGAGAACAGACTGCTGGTGCACCTCGATGTTTTCTTTCTCAAGTAGGGCACCTACTCTCCTGTCCTGAGCTGGTCCCTTCCATTTTTTAATAGAACGGTTCGAGCTTGGATTACGGTTCGGATTACTTACCGATAATCTCTATTACGCCAAGTCCAGTCCTCCTCGTCACGTTCTTTACGTGATGAGCTCCAATCTCTAATGGGAATAGCTTCCATCTTTACTATATAGCAATAATTAAAAAGCCCGTTCCGATGTATCTGCACCTCTCCATCTCTCCTGTGCCCCTGAAGGCGGCATTACCTCCTCGTATGTCTTTGTTTTAGAGGTCTGGCACGGGAGAGTGCCAGGTGTGAAGGGCCCTCTCCGGGGACGTTCAGGAAGCATATGCCACAGAGCCCCGGCTGTAACCCAGGTGTGTCCTGCCATCGGCCATTTGCTGCTATCCACCTCCATGACATCTATGGGGCGAGTATCGTCCAAGCCCCAGCCTTTGTGCACAGGTCCAGAGATGCCATTGCACCCGAGGTCAGGCGGATTTAAGAGATATGTTTACACAGTGTTTTCATGAAGGAAATTAAAATGAAGACAAACTAAAATACACCTGAACATAGCGCTATATACCACGCATGATTAAAAATGGAACATAATATTTTGCGGTATTTAGAGGTGCCTTGTTTTTTATTATGTTTATCACAATGAAGAATCTGTTAGTATTTTTTCATGTCTGTGGCGTGTATGGAAACGGTGACCCCATTTCGTAGTCACCTCTCAGTAAGGATGAAAGGTGGATTGTCGGTGACCATTAATGCTTTCCTGCACGTGCTGTTCATCATTCTCACAGACGTGTTCGGCTAAAGGTCGAATCAGATCTGAGGACGGCGACAACGTACATTTTTAGGGGCAGATTTACAAACCCCTTGCGCCACTTTTGCGTCACTTTTCCCATGTTAAAAATGACGCAAAAGTGGCGCAAGGGGCTTGTAAATAAGCCCCTTAATGACTAATTCCTTAACGTCATTCCTTATGTTTAATCAGTTTCTATGCATTGTAAATACTTCCAATATTTCTCTAACAATTCCCTTCATTCCATAGGATGGAAATTATTCTGTATCTTCTGCTTTTGGGCCACGTACAAAGTCAAACACTCGAAAGTTGTAGTCCACCACCTTCAGGTAGGAGAGGTTACAATCCCACCAGGTATCGGTCTGCAGAAAGTCTACTTCATATCTCTGTAAAGAAATCATTGAAATGTAAAATAGCTTGCAAAGTGGTTGCCTCTGTTGCAGTTTGACATGGAACACACATGGTTTTGGCATGGTATTTCAATTTTATCTCACAAAATGCAGAAAAAGAGGCGCTGTTTATCTGTCTTCTGGATGAACAGAATGGGGTGGAGGGAAGCTTCTCTGTGGAGAACCGTGTGGTTAGTGGCAAAATGTTCAAATAAAGTTGTATTATGGTTAACATCTCTCCTAAAACATGTGTAGACAGATGAAGTAACGCTGTTTTAATTTCATTTCTAATAATTTTTGTTGGGTTTTTAGGTTGTTCAATGCTGTATAACACAGTAATACATTTTGACCAGCATGACAGTATATAATCATTATTCCACTGAATACATTAGGAGAGATCACTTAATTAGAGTGTCATTACAAGACATACAGGGGCATATTTACAAGCCTCCATCGCCATCACAATGTCAGGCGAAACAAGGGGAAATGCTTTCATTCTCCTCGATTTTGCTGTTTCCATGTGTGCCTCCTTGTGCAGCACACATAGAAACAGCAAATTGTCTATGATTGTTTATGTGCATTTAGGTCCCCCTTCCTGCACGAAAACAATCATTTAAAAGAAATGCTGTTTTGCAACTTCTATATGTGCTGCATTAAGCAGCACACATAGAAGTTACAAAACCGCATTTAAAGATTGTTTATGTGCAGGAAGGGGGACCTTCCTGCACATAAACAATATTCCGCCCAACGCAGACACCCTTGCACTATGGTGCAAGGGTGTCTGCGTTGGGGCTAGGCAGCTGAACTCAGTGCCAGCGCTAGGGGAAACGCAGTGGTGTGCCACATTCTTGTGAATACAGCACATCCCTGCGTTTTCAGAATGGAGAAGCGTGATGTTAGCAATGTTTGCTTAACGCTACGCTTCTCCATTCTGCTGTAAATATGCCCCTTAGTATATAATGATAATTAACATCAACAGGTGAAGAGGTTTATAAACACAGTTGCATTTTCTTGTTATCACTTGTGCGTGTGCCTAAAGCCGGGTCTGGTGGCTTAGTGGACTAATGCGTCCTCTACTGGGGCCTGTGTTCAACCTCACAGTCAAAGGTTCAAATCCCAGTGGGTCCACTCAGCCTCTCATCCTTCTAAGGTCAATAAAATGAGTACCATTGAGTTGGGTAACAATAAGCATCTGGTATTTAGCGCCAAGATATCCATGGGTGAATGCGTGCGTTACATATACACGTTATGCTTTGCCTCCAATGTGGAGAGAGAGTCTCTTCTCTTCTAGTGCTATGGGTCTTTAATATTTGACTGAGGCAGGTTTACAGTTTGTCTGCTATGGTACTGTATTAGCAAGGTTGTGTGATCTAAATAAGATTAGATACTACTGAATATTTAGGGCCTCCATCATAGAACAAGAGGAGGCTGGTAAAGATAGGAAACTCCAACATGGATGTGGGAAACAAAGTGGAATGCACGAGACAAGGGGGGCTGCAGAATATTCTGAGTGTCTACTAGTGAATGGTGTGAGACTGGATTCCTTCATGTGTCTTAATTTTCTCGGTCCAAGTCAAGAAAGAACCGCCACTTAGGACATACTGGACATTGAAAAAGTAGTATAGTGGCCATGGAAGGACTATCATCTTGGAAAGAGTGACTCTACCCACCAGGACCAGCAGTAACCGCTGCCGTATTTGAGACTTGAGGACTGTAAAACCCACAAAACAGTCAAATAAATCCTGCAGAGAATGAGAAAGGTGGACCCTAAGACACTGGATAGCTGCTATCATCCATGTTAATGACTCTCCTTCCATTCGAATGACCCGCGGTGGGGCATTGCAGTTAAGCAGGAAAATACATGATTTCCCACAGACTCACCCAAAGCCTATCTACCTGCTCAAAATTTTGGAAGGCAGACGAAATGTGGGCCACTTCAGTCGACACTTCCCAAAGATATAATAGCACGTTGTCCGCATATAGGGACACTACTGCACCGCACCATAACTTTGCTTTGAGGACCATCTATCTCACTACCTACATATTTAGATATGCACCTTTAATAACTGTCTTTTTGCTTGAAGGTAGGTTACTTATGAATGTTCAATGTTAGCAGATTCTTGGTATGAATCACTCCCAAAGCTGTTCTGTAATGAGTAGGTAACGAGGTAACGAGGTGGCTGCTGGTGTGCGTGGACTAGGGTATATAAATATCGAGGCACTCATTTACGGGGAATTGGAGAAGGGCAGCACCCCAAGTCTTCTTGCTGCGCCGCCCTACGTCAATGTGAAAGGGCAGCAATGCATCATATTTATTAAATACGGTTGATTCCTGTCCTTTCCTCCCTGCACTGGAGCACAATTTGCTGCCTACTATTAATGCAGGCACCATGGTGCAAGGGTGTCTGCATTGCATGTAGGATTGTTTTTGTGTATAAAAATATTTAAAAAAAAGAAACCCACTAGACAGTAGGTCAGAAGTTTATAACACAGTCCAGAAGGTCCTTAGTAGTTACAAAATGAACTACATCAGGTGTGGTTTACTGCACATACTGTATAGCATATCCAACTCTCTATTCCAGAGCCAATGCAACATCTATTTACTAATGATTTCCAAATGCAACCTACTATTATTCACCTGCATATTCCCTTCATCAAATCAAATTTTGAGTTTATTTCAAACCATCAGCACACATGCATTTTCACTGTCTTTAATAGTACCTACTGTAAAATTCAGCTGCAGACCTATCCTGTGTGCTACTCCTTCTTCCTACAAAATGCTTATAGTGTGGATTGTGGGCCACAGCAATAGCTATTGGGCTAAAGAGGCTGCCAAAAACAAAGGTATTGACAGAGACTTGGATTTGCCAAATGTGGAGATTAGTTGGTTTGGCCAGAGAGGGTTAAAGTTTCATGAGCCGCTGCCTTTGGTTAAAACCATTGTGGATTTCCAAGCTCCTTACCTTACAATTGTGCACTGTGGATGCAATGACCTGGGCAAATTGACTGGGGTAGGGCTGGAAATCCAAATGAAGAATACTTTTGCAGAACTGATGTCGCTTTTCCCTCACACTGTCTTGGTGTACTCGAATATATGCCAAAGACATAAATGGAAGTGGTCAAAGCAATTTTGTCCACAGATTGACAAAGCCTGGAAACATGTCAATAAAACTGTTTCTGCTTTTCTCAGATACCATAACATGGACTCTATCTACAACAACAATCAGCATTTTGACATGCATGGAATATATAGATGTGGAGGAGTTCACTTTACAGATAAACGGAACAGGGTATTTCTAGGCAACCTGGACATTTGCATACATTCTTATATGTAGCTGTTTTATAAACACTCTCAAAACGAAGGCTCCTCCATTGAGGTTTGGCTGGGCTCCAAGGTAGGGGCTCACTGGAGCTGAAATCAGCACAGGAACTAACCCTATTTGTTGAAGAGTCACCTCTTTGCAGTCTTGTTGTCTTCTCTTGAAGAGGATTCCGATTATCACATATTTGTGGATGAAGATGCTCGAGGAGCAACCACATTGCTGAAATTACATGCACACAAGGTCACTGGAAATGTTACCTTGTGGTACTTTACGCACCTGTAGTATGGAATATGCACAAGACACTTACCCAATGAGGTATCACTTATTAAATACCCAACCAGATGAAAAGTACTCCAGCTGGTTAGACATTTTCAGCAAAACTGGGAACTCTTCTTTGAAAAAACGAGGTTTTATTCTGGCCCTGGTGCTGATTTCACAGAAAGTAAACCTCACGGAAAGCACTTACAAATATAAACATAGCAGGTGCCCCAGTTGAAGTTCCACTTCAGTAAAGCACAAACACTCCTAACTTCTTGGGCTTGGCGAAGACAAACCAAGCATGTTTCCACTTGTATTCCAAGTTGAAAAGCAATATGAAATACTTAATGAAGGTGAATTTATCATTGAGCTATTGAGGTACAATGTGATGTATAGTGACTGTGTTAAGTGGTTTCTGTATTGTTGTCTCCTAGTGAGAGCAGAGTCCATGGTTCTTTCTTTTAAATACCCTAAGTATGCAAATGCCCAAATCCATAGCACAACTGACACACCCACTCACAGACATACACAGGCACTCACACACCCACTCATAGACCCACACAGGCACTCACAGACCCACTAATAGACACACACAGGAACTTATGTACCCACTCAGACACCCACACAGGTACTCACCGACCAACTCACAGACCCACTCATGAACCCACACAGGTACTCACACACCCACTTACAGACCCACACAGCACCTCACACACCCACTCTCAAAGGTGGCAGGTTACAGTTAGGATTAAAGGGTTACAAAATGTAGAAATTCACTAAAAAAAGACAAAGGCAACATGGATAATATAGTTAGAAAATAGAATTCAAACAATTCTTGAACTTCACTGAAAAAAACAATGATTAAAGGGGAATTATAGTTAGGCTCAGATTTCACTTGTACAAAACCATTGAAATTCATCAGTTATAGTTACCTGATCTAACTATAACTTCTGTCCCCACAATGCACTTTTTATGACCTTACATATTACATTACTTATCACATGGTCAGTAACTTCACTAATGACATCACTGATGACATCTCAAATGACATCACTTTAAGATAGTCTCCAAAGACCCACTCATACACCCACTCTCACTCCATACAACTTCTCATATGCCCACTCATATACCCACACAGCCAATCACACAGCCATTCACAAACCTATTCAATGACTCACACACATCCACTCACTCACTCATACAGCCACTTATAACGCCAAACCACCCACCCATAAAGCCACTCACACACCTACTAACACACCCATACAGCCTCAATCACTACTATTCTCTCACCCATAGAGTCACTCACTCACTAATATGGCTACTCACAGAACCATTCACTTACCCACACTGCCACTCATACTAGCGCTAACTCAGCCATACAGCTACTCACACAGCCTTTCACTAAACCAGTTATTCACTTACATACCCATTCACACATCTACACAAGCAGTCACCCACCCACTCATTCACCTATACATCCAGTCACACAGACACTTACTATGCAAAACAGCCACTCACACACACCCACTTATTCATGCATCAATTCAAACAGCTGCTAACCTACCCACATAACCACTAACACACCCACTCACCCATCCATAGAGCCCCTCACACAGCCACTCAGTCACCAAAACAGCTACTCACACACCACCCTACCTATATAGCCACTAAGGCAGCCACTCACACCTATACAGCCAAACACACTCAATCATTCATACAGCCACTCACAGTCCTTCACACACCCAAACAGCTACTCACAAATCTCATTATTCACTCATACGTCCACTCACACACATACAACACTCAGACACACTGACACGGTCACACACCCAGTCAGATGACATATGTTAGAAGCAGTATCACTCATTACTAGTATAGAAAGAATAGTAATTTAACTTATTGTAGGAAGCTGGCTCTCTATATAGTGTACTAAAACAAAGTACCCTGTGCAGAGAGTCAAGTGAGACCCACATTGGTATTCAGAGGCAGAAGTAGATAACACTAGGGCCAAACCAATCTGAGAGGGGGAACATGGCGGGTTGCTAACGTGCCGGCCGCGAGCTTTCGTACCTCCATCACATTGAGTCTTACTCTCTCTATGGCGTCCTGCGGTTTCTTCCAGTGCAGCCTCCTCCGTGTCTGCTTTCGCTGCTACAGCAGCCATAGTTGGTGCCTCTCCTGGCAGATCTGCAGGGGGGCCGAGCGGCAGCGGCACGGGTACCCAATGCCTACACACCACCTAAGAGCTCCGGTAGGATTGTCGTACGGCAGCTCGGATTTGTTTCCAGGGCACCGGGGGAAGAGTCAGCACTTTCCTCCCAGTGCCTAATGCTTCTCCATACAACACGAAGATAGAGGTGGCGGAAGGGGTTCAGTTTTTTACATATATGACCCCCAAAAAAGGATCAAAACCTCGCTCTTCCAGGAAAATAAAGTCTCCCTCCTCCAATGAGGTATTTGACCTGGCAGCTTGCACATTTAGTAAGGAGGCGATGACAACTGCTGTAGAAGGGCACCCAGCTGACTCCTGCACCATTACCTCCGCCCATAAAACAGGTAAAAACAGATACACTCTAAGGAATGCAAAGTTTGGGGGGGAGAGTCACAGTGAGCAGAGTTATTCAAACCCCTCAGCACAATTATTTCTCCTGAGGTCAGTCTGGAAGGGCCCAGAATTAAAACCCTCCACAAGTAGTTACCCATAAGACTTTAAAAGGGGCATAAAACCTGTGGTACCCTCTACCAGCGTTTCGGGAGACAGAGTAAAAATCACCCCTTCACTGAGGTCGTACTTAAAGATTAAGAGCATAGAAGGGCCACAGCCTAATCGTATCAGTACCCAGACAATTGAGCCCCCCATATATTCCATTGAGATGGAGCCATTAATGCCCTCACAGCATACATCCCAGGTCCTACATATTAATAACCACTCATCTCCCCTTGTGAATGACGAGCGCACCAATAATCCCCCGTGGTCAGCCCTATAGTTACCCCTGAGATAGGAGTAGGAGGTGCTCCTAATAGCATTGAAATCATAGGGGAAAAGACAGGGAGGGACCAGAGCTTAGAGGGAGCAAGTTCGCCAGGAAAGGAAAAAGAAACTTTAAATATGGACATCACTCAGATTCTCCTCTCCCTATCAAACGACATCAGAGGGAAATTCGCTATTTCAGTGCAGAATCAAGCCAAAATTCAAGAAGCATGTGAGGGTTTAGAGGAGAAGTTGGTCGACATCACGGAGAGACTCCTTATTATGAAAGCCTTCCTGTGGACCTTGCAAGAGGAAGTAAAGAGTAATCAGAAGGAGATATTAGCATTAAAGGTAGGAGAAAAGGAGCTGAGAGACAAACTTGACGTGTTGGAAAACAACTCTAGAAGAAATAATTTAAGGATCATGAGTATTCCAGAAGGCACTGAGGGTGGAAATCTAAAGGGCTTTGTAGGAAATGTATTTAAAGAATACTTTCCAGAAGTGGCAAAATTAGACTTAGAAAATGACATCCAGAGGGTGCATCATGATCCTTTTAGAAGAATTCCGGAAAAGGAAAGCCAAGGAAAATTCTGATACATTTTCGTACTTACGCAATCAAAAGAACTAACCCTCATAGCCGCCCTCAGGGGTAAACAATTTAAAAAACAGGATTGGTCCTTCACGATAAGATTAGATATTTCCAAAGCAACTCAAACCCACCAATGGGAATTAGGAAGGCACATTCAGGATTTGAAGGCTCTAGGGACAACAGCACAGTTGAAATTCCCGGCGACCCTCAGAATAATGTGGAATAATAAAATGTATAACTTAAGAGAGGTACCTGAGGTCGAAAATCTTATTGCTCAGATTAAGTCTCACAAAGACCCATAAAAACGTTTAGCTCACTATACAGGTTGGAGGTATGAAGCTCTAATAGGGTATGGTGGAGTACCCAGTTTGGATAAAGGGAAGGTTCCCTAGGGTGGGAGGGAGGGCTGGGACACAGAAAACTTTACACATTTTAGTCTATTTGAGCACAGGGTGAGGAGCATTTAGGGAAAAAAACAAAAAAATATGGTCCTCATTGGTCCAAAGGAAAAGAATACTAGCATGAAGAGGGTGGTCTAAAGACTATCACAGTAGTGCAAATGGGAAAGAATGGTCTGTAGCATAAAAACACTCTCTTGGAATGTCAACGGCCTAAGGGTAAATTCTGGACGAAGGAAGATTTTGGAATTTCTCAGACTCTCCGATAATGATGTCATATTACTACGGGAGACACATTTCTGACGGGAAGAGTGGCAGGGAGTGCTAGAGAGGAACAGATGGATTACCCACCTTGAATGTACAAATCAGTGTTGTAATGTGAAGGGAATGGCAGTTCTATACAAAAAAACTGTTCAAGCCAGGGTGGAGGGTTTTGCAGCCCATTCAAGGGGTAGATCGCTAATAAGCTATGCTAAAATTCATAATATAGGTTATGCATTTGTGGCTTATGATGGTTCAAATACCGATGACCACTCACCACCTAGGGAATTATACCAACAGCTTCTTGAAACAAAATATCACATCTTTATGTGAGGAGATTTCAATACATTGCTGGACCCAATCCTGGATAAATCTACAGCCAGAGCAGCAGTGAATTGTCCTAAAATGATGGATTACGTTCACTACTTGATAAAAAAATTTAGCTTTGGAGGATATCTGGAGATTGAAAGCAGGACAGGAGAGAGGGTATACCTTTCAGAATAAAACGCTGGCTCACTCTTCTAGAATTGATTCCTTTCTTATTGATTGGAAACTTAATAACAACATTATCAGTGTAGCACACCAACCGTCACATTTATCTGATCATGAGGCAGTTAAGTTAGAGATCTCGGCTGAGCTCCTCGAGTACAGACAAGGTGAACTCGGGACAGAACCCTGTTAGGGGACACAGAAATAATAAAAACTCGGAAAGACGATACAGTTTTCTTCTTTAAACAAAATGAACATTCCGCCCGCCACAAATTGTTTGGGATGCTTAATAAGCATATCTCCGTGGAAAATTAGTTAGTATTGCAGCATATAAGAGGAAGGCTGGGAAGAACAAAGTAAGGGAATATGAATGGTCCATTGAAGAAATACAGGGAGAATTAGTAGATAGTGATTCTATGCAAGATTCCATAAAAGAGGAGCTATAAAATAAACTGAGAGAAGCAAAGGAGATCTTATCAGATTATTTGGAAGGGTTAGTGAAACAGAGATGGGAGGTTAGCAGGTTGGTGAACCATGAATATGGGGAAGGCTGTGGAAAGATGCTAGCATGAAAGGCAAGACAAGACTTTGTTAGAAATGAGATAAAGGACGTAGTAAACAACAAAACAAAAAGTAAATGCACAGAAGATCGATCAATTGGGGAAGCTTTTTTGGGGTTCTTCAAAGACTTATATACTGATGATGTTGAAGTGACACAATCAGAAATAAGAGAATGGTTAAATCAGGACAAACTCCCCTTCCTAGATATTATTCAGTAGACAGCTCTCAATCAGGAGATCTCCACGTGAGAAATAGACAGCATCATTAATAACTTAAAAAATGGGAAAGCACCATGCCCTGATAGCCTGCCTAATGAAGTATACAAAGTTTTGAAAGAGGAAATCACCCCCTACTAGCTGGCTTACTCAATAATATATACACACAGCAAGCTCCCCTTCCGCCTACATGGAATGATGCAGTGATCCTCTTAATACTCAAACCTGACAAGGACCCTAAAAAATGTGAATCCTACAGGCCAATCTCTCTGCTTAATGCAGACTGCAAAATCTATTCACAGACTCTGGCCAAAAGGTTGGACAAGGTGCTGGGAAAGATTATAGACATAAACCAGTAGGGATTCATGAAGGGAAGGCAGCTTTCTGATTTAACTCAGGACCTGGTGTGTGCAATCAATGTGGCTACTGTTGTGGGTTCCCCGCTATTTGTCATAATGGTAGATGCCGCCAAGGCCTTTGATAGAGTTAGTTAGCCCTTTCTTTATGAAGTAATAGAACAACATGGTCTGGCTGGTAATTTCCTTCATGCTATCCAAAGTATATATTCTGCTCCTACAGCAAAGATAATGATTAACAGCTCTCTAACTACTAGCTTTGGGATAAACAGGGGAACCAGTCAAGGCTGTCCGCTCTCGCCGCTATTGTTTAATCTATATATAGAGCCTCTTATGAGGAAAATAAGAACAGAGCAAAGAATCCCTCCATTTCAGTACTGGGATTGGTATAAAAAGGAGGTTCTATATGCATATGACTTAATAGTTTGCACAAGTAATCTGGAGACATCATTGCCGGTAATTATGGAACTAGCAGACAATTGTGGGAGAATATCGGGATATCTAGTCAATGAAGATAAGACTGAGACTATGACATGGAATAAATCCATCCCAAGTCACCTCAAGCATTTAGATAAAACAGAGATTAGATATCTAGGAATACGAGTGACGAAGGATGTGGAAAAAATGGCACATATCAACTTCAGTAGTCTTATGCAGGGATGCCCTCCCGATTTCCATCTTAGGAAGGGCCAACTTAGTCAAAATGACGGTTCTCCCTAAATTCACTTTTATCTTCAATCCTCTTCCCATATTCTATAGACAAGCCTGGTTTAAAAAACTACATGGCCAACTCAGCAGTTTTATATGGAGGAGCAAGAGTGTGAGAATTTCCTGGAAAAAACTTAGGAAGAAAAAGTTGGAGGGTGGAATAGCACTCCCTGATTTTCAATTGTACTATTGGGCCTTCTTTTTGAAAAATGCCAGACGAATGTTGATGGATACCCAAGACATGCCAATGAGATATAGAGCCCTAATAAGCAACTTAGGAGAAGAAGGCAAAGATGTTTTATTTAAATTTGGCCACTCAAATTTAAAACAAAAAATTACATTTAGGACTCTAATCGCTGCATGCAAAGTCTGGATTCAGGTCAGAAGAATTTTAGAGATCCCATATTATAGCAGCATGGCCCCAATCTGGAGATCTCCAGGAATCCCTCTTTGCCTGAAGGATAGCTTGGCATCCCCGTTGTTAAATGCAGGTTTACTAAGATGGGGTCAACTTGCTGAGCAAGGCGCCCTAGTACCGTGGCCTGTTCTATGTCAAAGCACTAATTATAATTGATCCAGATTTAAATAGTATCAGTTGGTTAGCTGGTAGCGAACGCAATCAAATCTAGGGATGGAGACGGAAATCGAGAAGGAATTATTAAATACTTAAACTTACAGAAAGGAAGTCTCGAAGTGATACTGGGCACTGGCACAAGCGGACAATGGCCTTTCGACTCTACCGAGAAGAGATTTGGAAGCTGGACATGCCAGGCTGCGATGTTAAACACCTATGGGATTTATCTGTTGCGACACTATGGTCATCAGTGATATCTGCACCACTCAGGAGGAACCATTTGTTCACTATATACAGGGCTTACTGGTCCCCCAAGAAACTTGCTAAGATGGGAGGAAGCAAAAGAAGATGCTGCCTCAAATGCCAACTGGAGAATGAGGATGATAGACACCCAATGTGGCAGTGTCCAGCTATCCAGTCCTTCTAGCGAGATGTGGGTGAAGTATTGAAAAAAATCCTGGGGTTCAACATTGAGGTAAGCCTACCATTGATTATATTTGGAGTGTTGAAGGTAGATAAGATAGCTCTGGGGAAAGATATGACATCTCTACTCTTTCTATTATTAACTATTGCACATAGGGAAATCTGGTTAAAATGGGTCTCTGAGATCCCTCCTACTTGTGCGGGTTGGCTAAGTTTCTCAAGGCACATGGCTAGATTGGATTGTCAGTCGGGCTCGCCTAAGCAAGAAAAAATGTGGGCCCCCTTTTTCTCTTACGTGGTTCTCGATAGTCGGATTGCTGGCACCACCTTGAGAGACTCTGGAACTCCAGAACTTCTGGGTTATAGATCATCAAAGTCCAAGGATTAAGACAAATCTCAACAAGTTGGCGAGGCTAGTGGTGGCTACCATTAGACTTCTCCTTGACTGCTGGTTGAAGAAGGCTTGTTTTTGATGCCCAGATCGTGGAAGGTGTGTGGCACCCAGATCCTTTAGATCTCCAGATAGATCTTGGCCTCTGCCTTTTTAATATATGCGGACTGAAAAAAAAGATAAAAATAAAAATACAATTTAAATTAAAAAAGTAGATAATAACAATCTATTTGTGGTAGTGTGGGTGAGCAGTTAGGCTTATCAGAGTGTAGTGCTAAGCATTTGTTGTTCTCACAGAGGCAATAAATGAGACATAGACTCAAGAATAAATCTGACATCAATTTGCAAAATTAACGTTGATTTTTATATAAATTATAGGGCCAAGAACTTCGTTCACAGGTAAGTTAATTTGTTTTGAATTTTTACAGTTCAGAAAATAACTGACAGTTGTGCGTAATTAGGCACAAAAGAAGTCTATGGAGAAAGATAGAAAATTGTATATTTGGTTCTTGGGGTTCACCTTCGGGATTTAGCATATCATTGGGAGTATATCAGATTTGGCTGGGAGCAGGGTGCTGAGGTCGTTGGTAGCAGGCACTACAAAGAAGGGGGCAACTCAAAACACGCTGTACAAGGGGACTTACAGGCAGTCCAAGGGACCCCAATTTAGGGATCAGGTTGCAAGGTCCTCAGGACCATGGGAGCACCGCTGGTTCATCGGTGCCTAGGGCGGGTGGGCTGGGTACAGAGCAGGTAGGTCAGCTGGGTACTGTGCATCAAGATGGTCTTCACGGTCAGCGGCAAGCAGGTTGCAGGGACAAGTTTCAGAAAGCTGGCCCACTCACAAAGTGGGTCTCAGGGGTCCCAACATTCATCAATGGGTGCTTTCTTCCTGGCCAGTTGGAGTCTGGATTGGACTCTTCGTCTCGGTGTCGGTTGGAGGTACCACCTGCTGCCAGGATGGAGGGGAGGTGGCGCTGGACCAAAAAAACACGGGCTGCCACCTCCACCTCCAAAAACAAGGCCCGGGGCTGGACCCCTTCCGGGGCAAGGGCCCAAAACGTATTGAGGCGACATCAAAATTGCCTATCACAAAATGTTTTGGGCCCTTCCTGTCGCGGGTACTTGGGCCTCCCCCTGGTGTCTAGTTTTCAGAAATGTGTGGGTTTTGTAGGTTTCCCTAGCTGGCCACCGAGCACGGGCCAAAAATTCATGTGACCCCCTTTGCAAAACCAGGTCGTTTTGTGAAAGGCAATTTTGATGTTGCCTCAATACGTTTTGGGCCCTTGCCTGTCGCGGGTACTTGGGCATCCCACACGAGTGAGGCACCATTTTTATTGGGAGACCTGGGGGAACGCTGGGTGGTAGGAAATTTGTGTCAGCCCGGTGATGCCACAACTTTCCCACACAAAAATGTGTGGAAAAAGTGATTTTTTCAGCTAAATTTAAGGTTTGCAGGTGATTCTGGGTTAGAAAAAGTTAGGGGATTCACGCAAGCCATACCTCCCTATAACCCCCCAGGTATCTAGTTTTCAGAAATGTGTGGGTTTGGTAGGTTTCCCTAGCTGGCCGCCGAGCACGGGGCCAAAAACCCAGGTGACCCCACTTGCAAAACCAGGTCGTTTTGTGATAGGCAATTTTGATTAACCCTGGGCGTAGTTCACGTAGTAGCGCTATGCGTAGCTACGCAAAGTGCACTTCGCGAGCTACGTGTAGCACTATGCGAACTGCGTAGTGCGGTAGGAAATGCTGTTCGCAATGATTGCACAGTGCCGGATGCTTGTCCGGGGGGGCAGAAAGACTGAATATGGCCAATTTTTTGGGGGGAGCAAAGGCCTTTGCCCAAGGGGCCGCTCCCCCCTCCCTGGTGTCTAGTGGGTGGATCCCTGCTTGGGGATCGCCCTCCTGGGGTGATCCCCAAGCAGGGATCCGCTGGGGAGGGGTGCCATTGGAAAGGGGAGATTCTCCCCTTCCCAATGATACATCTCCAGTCTTTCTACGTGCTCAGGGGGCTGAGATAGCCCCCTGAGCACATATAAATGGAAACTGAAATGACCCTAAAGGCTCATTTCAGTTTCGGTTTCTGTGAAATGATGTCAGCGCGACGTGCGCGCTGATCGTTATTTCACAGAAACGGGGGGGCCTCGGGAGCTGGGTAAGCTCTTCCCCAGCTCCCGAGGCTTTGGGGCAGTGAAAGAAATCCCTCTGGTGCCTGCACCAGAGAGATTTCTTCTGTAATGGCGTTGGACGCGCGGGAGCCGTCCGACGCACACAAGAACTTATGCGTTGGACGGCACCCGCGCGTCTGACGCATGGACAGGGTTAAACCCAGATCTTTGTGACTGGGGTGAATGTTTGCATTGTTCAGCTTCTGCCCATCAGGGTAAGCCCAGACGTGGGTCCCGTGCTCACTGCGCCACTGGATTCAAGCTAGCCTGGTTGATGAGGGGTGCTGCCCTGAAACTGGTCCCCGGATGCTTGTTTCTGGTCCAGGAAGGACCTGGCTTGGCATTTCAGGCTGGACTGTTCTCATGAGGTACAGGGTTTCAAGAATGATTTGCATATGGCTGGGTCCTGCACCTAGCAGGACCTCGATTTAACAGCGGGTGCTGGGTGCCACTTCCCTCTGAGTCCCTGCAGCCACTTATGTGCTGGAGCGGCGCCCTCATCGGCCTGCTGCACTGGTGCACCTTGAAGAGCCCCCCATGGTGAAACACGTGGTGGAGTTGACCCCCGGAGCGACATTGGGACTGTGGCATTGCTGTGTGTGAGGCAGAGAGACTCCTGGCCCCCCTGGAACTGGCGGGTGGCGCTTTGGGGGCCCGGACACAAGTGAAACCGGTCCCGCAGATTGATGTTAGTTGCTGCAAGGTACTAGACGGCCGTTACTGAGGAATAGCCCCTACTGTGCACACAGACAGAAGACTGTGGATGCGGACCCAAAAACGCGCCGAAGTGTACGGACCGCCGTGACGGCCATAAGGGCTGGGATCCGCACTTGCCTGCACCCCGCCTTGCTGGCCCTAGTCTTTGCGGAGGGTGTTGAGGCCCTGACGCATCCTGTGGCTGAGGACCCAAAGACGCGCTGAATAGGGTGTGGGCTGCCGTGACAGCTACAAGGGTTGGGATCCGCGCTTGCCTGCACCTTGCCTTGCTGGCACTTGCCTCTGTGGAAGGTGTTGAGGCCCTGATACATCCTGACTGAGCCCGGACTCACCAAGCTTGGGCGGCCCTGTTGGAGAGTGGGTCATCACTGATTGTGCGAACGGATAGCACACCATGGGCAAGACGGATGCATGACATCCCAAGCTATCATCTGAACAGTGGAAAACTTCAAGGGGTGGTGCTCCTGCGGCGGAGGAGCAGGCAGAAGCTAGCATGACGTCTACAACCCCTGAGCCAGACATCGGTGAAATGTTCACTGAGTTGAAACATTCCTTGTCGGCCATTGACCTGAAAATAGACTCGATGTCTGACCGACTTGACCGGCTCCGCAATAAAGTATCAAACCACGACAAGCGCATTGCGGAGGTTGAACAGTGAACCTCTGCGCTGGAGGGCGACGGCGCGGCGACTTGTGAAAAACTGCTTAGCATGGAGAAGTTGCTGGAAGTCATCCGAAGCAAGAATGAGGACCTCGAAGCCAGGTCTCGTCGCAACAATTTACGCATTCTTGGGGTCCCTGAGACCACGGCAATGGCCAGAGTGGAGGACTATGTGGAGGAAATACTCAGAGTTCTTTTTGGCGAGGCCCTATCGGCGATGTGCAATGTGGAGCATGCCCACAGGTCCCTCGGCCCTAAACCTCCTCCGGGCGCTCCGGCTCGGCCGATTATTGCCAGACTCCTAAACTATAGGGACTGAGATGTCGTTCTGCGCAAGGCCCGTGACCTTCAGGAGCCGAGATACCAGGGCAACCTCATCTCCTTCTTTCCCGACTTCACCCTGTCTGTCCAGGCCGCTCGTTGGGAATTCATGCCAGTTAAAAGACTGCTGCAGCAGTAAGACATCAAGTACTCCCTACTGTACCCTACGAAACTTCGCATCGTCCACACTGGCAAAACTTCTTTTTTCACAGACCCCAAGCTAGCTGCCGAATTTGCGCATGGTCCCCGACCGGCGGCACCTGTGGATGATGTCCTGAATGCTGAGGGCCCCCTTGATGAAAATGACTGACGACCCGCTGGGGACCCGCGGTGCTCCTGTAACTGGGGGCAATTACCACACGATAGGGCTGGACTACTCTTTGTGACCATTTGTAACTACTCCCGGTCGTACCCGCAGAGACAGACAATTACCGATCTCATTTGCCTGACTGCTTGACAATGCGCCCGCCATAGGTGTGTTCTGTCCAGCCACCCAGCGCTGCAGTGCTGGGGAATGCCGAGCACCCTAATGCCTTCCACCGGGATGAGTCCCACAATGCTCTCTATGTCTGGCCTCTTGAGGTCTTGTTGGGGTTGGGAAAATGCTCTCCAGCCATGTTGGGCGGCTGTAGTGGGTGGGGGTGGGATGTTTGGGTGGTGGTTGATTCACCTGTAGTTTGCTGTTCCCTCCCCCCGTATTTTCATCACTACTCTCCTCTTCTTTCCCCCTCTGACCTTTAGCCTAGGGAAGCTGATCTCTTTGTCGCTCTCTGTGTGCATGGCTACTGTACACCGCATGAATGATCAACGGCGCAACTTGAGCTTACACCTGATGCCTTTGACCCGCGGCCCCCCCCCTGTGCGCATGGCTACATGCCGAATGTGTGTGTGTGGTTTGGGTGAGGTTTGCGTGATGCGATGGACGGCGGTGCCTTGCCGCCGCTCCAGAGCTGCCGCTGGGTCCACGGAGTGGTTGCACCTGTCCGATGCCTGTTACCCGTACCTGCGCGCGGGCATGCTGGGCGGAAAGTTAATAGCGGGCTGCTTCAGCTATGTCAGGGAAGTGACTTTCACTCTCTGCCAATTTCCTCTTTCGGCATGCGTGTATTATAGTGGCTTGTAAATAGTGGTCTTTGCCTCTCTTCCAGGTGTGCACAGATGTATGGTGCTATGAAAATGACTGCAGCAGCTGACGGGGTGCGCACATTAAAGGCTGTAACCTGGAATGTGAGAGGCCTGAATGATGGCAGAAAGATGCGCTTAGTGGCGGCGCTGCTTAATCGATGTGGGGCAGACATTTGTTTTTGCAGGAGTTATATCTTGTGGGAGCGTCCTGTTTGCGTTTGCGGGCTGGCTGGATGGGTGAGAAGTTTGTGGCGGGATATTCCAATTATGCCAGAGGCACAGCCATTATTCTCCGAAAGGGCCTCCCTTGGCACACGCGCTCTGTAATTTGTGACCCCCCAGGGCTGGTATGTGATAGTGGCGGGAGTGCTTGGCGGATGCCCAGTGCGGCTCGTGTCAATATATGGCCCCAACACAGATGATCTCCAATTTTTTAGCGAGGTGTGGTGGCTGGCGGACACCCTTGGCCCCGGGGCAGTGTTCTGGGGGGGTGATTTTAATGTGGTTCTCGACTCTGATTACGATAGGTCAAGTGCCTCTCGCAGACCTCACCCTCGCGCCACAGCGCAATTGCAGGCCCTTATGGAGGATCAGGATTTGATTGACGCCTGGCGTCGCCATCATCCATCCAGCCGAGAGGGGACTTGCATTTCCTCTTCAGGCCCTTCGTGGTCCAGAATTGACTACTGGCTCATATCCCGAGATGGGGTTAAGGCTATGGTTTGCTGTAAAAGCATGGCTTTCAGTCTGCTCAAAGTATCAAATTGTATAAAGGAAACATTCAATGAAGGCCATAATGGCGCCTCCCTAACTGTACTTGTTGGGGGAAACAATACTTGCATACATCATGTAACCATGGAGTTTACAGTGACCAGATAGACAATGCCTGGAAGCATACCACAGCAACCTTGATCGTTCAGCATCAAGTAACTCCCATTTGAGAGCAGCTCGAATACCTGCTTGATCACGGCAGTTGGAGTCCCTTTCATGTGGCAGGACAAGTTTGCTATCGAACCATTACATGCTCCGTGCAATGTAATGTCCCGGCACATGAGAGAACCGCTCAAAGTGCTCTTGCAGTTTGTACCACTTAGAAACTCTTCTCGATCGCCACTCCGGCATCGAAATCTATATGGTAAATCCCAGGATTCCTTAATGTATTCCTTACCCATTTTTTCATATTGGCCCGCCTGCCTTTGTTCAAGGCAATATTGAAACTGAAAAGTAGTGACCGGTAGAATTATGTGGCCATGGATTAGCCATTCAGTAGACGGAGCTTCCGTTACTGTAAATGGTAGTCGGTCCAGTTTTTCAATACGCAACATTGTATATTTAGCTCCCCTTTGTGCCATTTCAACCTGTTTATCTGTTAGATTATATTCATAAAACAGAGACGTACTGTATATAAAACGCCAAGGCACAAAGACTGCACGCAAAGATTGCAGCGTCCAGCTCAATAACACACTAGAATGTAATTGAGATTGCCCGTGTTGTAGTATGGCCAAATCTTGTTCTAGGATATCTATCGCAGAAGACACAATGTTGCCCAAAGAATATATACTGGAGGACAAAGTTGTTAACCCGTTGTCTACCACAGCCAACGATTTTTCTAAGTTAATATGGTCTATTTCCCATATTCTCCCTGCGGCCTCTTGTGATATTTTCCAATTTTCATTATAGGCAGCATAAATGCCAGCATATATGAAACATTTCTGGCGTTGTTTCCTGGGACCTTGTAAAAAATCCCTAAGATCCATGTCTTGTGAGAGCAAGGCTAAGTGTTGTTTCACCTCTGTTAGTGTTGAGGTTTCTAGCCAATCAAGGCACAACTTCCCAACTCTGTAGGATGTCACTACCCCTGGATGTTCTCTTTGTACATAACGTGGGTCTGGCTGGTGGATACTGTACCCTTCGGTAATACCCAAGAATCGTTTATGACATATGTTTGTGTCTAAGGGCCAAACCGCCCATTTTTCCCAATTCGGGTCTGATCTATTGTACTGTAAAATGTCATTTACTGTTGCCCCTTCCTGTGAAGTCGAATTTTGCCACCCTCCCATCTGTGATGGTGTTGGAAATCGAGGTGTGTTCAGGTTCTTGTTCTTGGCTAGTCCAAGACAGGATGTCTGTTGCACAGTTTCGTTCAGAAATATCATCTGCTGTGGAATTAGGCATGCTCTAAATAGCGCTTCTGTTCCCTGGACTTGCCAGTCCCTAGAACCCCAGACTGATTTTAAGTCTATTGTGTCCTTCCATAGGTCAAAACCGTGTTCAGACAGTTGGGCAATAAAGAAAGCAGAGTAAATCTGTTTGGTGTTTGTCAACATAATTTTCAGTGCTGATGTTGGTGTAAACTTATAATAAAATGAGGTTGGGTCAGTGGTGTTAAAACCTGAAAAATATGAAACTTTTTGTGCAAATGTAGGCGAACTACATATTGGTGGTGTTGGGCAAACTTCCCACTGATGGTACTCAAAAACATTTCTAGGTGAAATAGATTTGTGCAGAAAATGATGACCATAATGTTGGTAACAGTACAAAGTGTCATAGTCTGAATTACTTTCTAACAATTCAGTGTTCGGAAATGCAGCAGTTTTTTCTAAATCAGACAACATGTTATTAACAGTTTCAGAGTCCCAATCATCAGAAAATGTACTTGAGGTAATGATATCACTTAATGAAATTTTAAATAAATGAGAAATTTTTAAAAGTTCAGTCGGACCGAATATTTCGAAATCAACTTTGTCCCAAACTATACCGTCCGGTCTAGGAACCGCTATGATGTTCACTGATAACAAGTCTCTCTGTTCACGATAAGACGATTGATGTGGTTTTAAAATCAAATAAACTTTCGGGGCTGTAGAGCTTTGCTGAAGATATCGTCCATTAATAAGCATGCTAAAAGTTATTACTAAGCCTAGCCAGAAAAGTAAAAATAGAATCCCAGTAATTACCCAAAGTTCAATCCAAGGCGATACCAGGTAAGTCTTTTTAACAAAGTTCAGAAAGTCTTTAGCTTGCTGTTTACGTGATGTTTGGGCTGGTGTCGTTTCTGTTTCACTTGGATCCAAAGAAAACGTATCAAAGTTCATGAAGTAGCCAGAAGCAGTTTGATCAATTGTAGGAATTGCATCGGGATTTGTTGAAATCTCATTTTGCTCTCGTCGAGGCATGTTGACGTAGACGTCTGCATTTGATCTGATTTCAACTTGAGTGTTGTTCTGAGTTTCATTTTGTAGATGAACTTTGGGTTCAAGGGGAACGAGTTCCATAGCATTGTTGCTTAGTCCTTCATTCCTCACAGGAGGCTCTTCAAACGTGATGAGTCTTTCTGTTTGAACTTCTTGGATTGTAGCGAGAGGAGGGCTTCTGCTACTGTGGAGTCCACGAGGCCTACTCTTCAGTATCGGTCACATAGTGTGGTTTGATTAAGTCGATTGAGACACATCTTTTCTCCTTTTTCCCGGCAAGAGGCGGCAAAATAATGTTTGTGTTCCTTGAATTGCTAGGACAGGTACAGGCTTTCTGTATGATGGTCCAAATTCTTTTTTGTCTGCTATTTTCTCTCTGACCAGATCCCCGATTTTTGGGATCCAGAGAGGTCATGCCGTGTTTGCCTTGACTTCCCCAGTGGTGGTCTGTTTCTGGACAACGTTGCTTTGTTGTGTCCTGGATTCATTTAGATCCTGTAAAACAGCCAAACGATCATGGATATCAAAGGGTTTCTCATCCGCCACTGCGCCTTATACTTGAGATCAGCTACCCACATTCTCGTCCCAAATAGGACCTCTTATGGAGTGACACCCCCTAGAGAGTTTCTAGGCTGGTTGTTAAGTGCTCTTTGTACCCCATGAAGGTGACTGACCCATCTACCGCCCTTTCCTAATACCCTAGCTGTTAAAGATTGCTTTAAATCCTGGTTTTTCCTCTCGACAACCGAATTTCCCTCAGGATGGTACGGAGAGGAGTACCGCAGTGCAACGCCCATACTTTTCATGGCCTTTTTGTAAGCCCGAGAGCTAAAAGCCGGGCCAAGGTCAGAATGTAACGTGCCAACTGCGTATGTCCCGATAAAGACTCACAAATCTTTTATAACAGTTTGAGCGTCAGCCGAGCGCTGAGGCCAAACCCATAGGAATCTTGAGCAGGAATCCACTGCAACCATGATATACTTGTAAGCCCCATCAGATTGTAAGGGGCCGCAGTGGTCCAGATACACACATGCAAGAGGTTTGTCAGATATTAGTAATGGTGTCTGCGCCGGGCGTGTTCTGGTGGAGTCTTTCATCTGTTGGCAGATGTCTCATTTCAAGACATAGTCTTTAGTTTGCTTTGTTATACCTGGCCACCAGTAGCACTGTTTCAACAATGAAATAGTCGCTGTAACGCCTGTATGTGCAGAGCCCAAACCCTCGTGTTCTTCTAGTATTAAACCTTTCCTACGATCCATATTTGGTATTACTCTGTCCCCCACTCCAGGAATCTGAGCATATGGAATGATATTTGCATCTAACTTGTAGGAGTACTTGAGTAGAAATTTCTTTGGTACTGCACCGATGTTTTTGCTTGAAGCAATAACAGCCACCATAATCTCACCGTCTATTCTCGTTTTTGAACGAGTGATCGCAGCTATGGAAGCCATTCGCACAGCCCCCTTTGCGGCTTTGTCAGCCAATGAATTCCCTTCAACGTGAACGCCATCACGCTGATGACTCAGTGTGTGTATCATGTGAGCCCTTGGTAGGTCGTTTTTCAACTCCACTACCTGTTCCCATAGCATTTTATGCTTAATTGTGCCACCTTTTGCATCTTTAAACCCGTTTAGTTCCCAATGTTGTAAGTACTCATTGTATGACTGTGCACAGTAAGAGCAATCACACACAATTAGTGTGGGGAATTCGTGATCCGTATTTACTAGTGCCAGTATCAGTGCTTTTATCTCTGCCAACTGAGCCGTGCAGTCTCCTAGAGATTGCGTTTTGGTGCAACTTGGATGGAACTTTCCATCCCGCATGCAACCTTTAACGATTGCACATGCTGCGCTGTATTGTTGCTTACTCCTAATGGCCGGTTGAGCAGATCCGTCAGCGTGAATACTATATTCATACTGATCTAGAGGCAAAATCTCATTTGGTAGAGGATATTCTTGTTCGTATTGCAGGAATGCTTGTGTTTTTAGACTTGGGTCAAATCTGTATTCAACATCTGTTGCAGTAAGAGAATTAGCCCATTGTATCAACCTCGGATGTAAAGCTTTTGCATTTGGAATGCTAGCCTTTGTAACAGCTTCTAAAGCTGGTACTGGGGTTACGATAATTATGCGTTTCCCCTGAGCCAGTGCTCTTTCTCTTGCTACAGCGGTCTGAACTGCTGTCACGATTTTTTCTGTAGAAGTAAAACGCATTTCTGCGTTTATGTACAGGTGTGATTTGTATGCGATCGGTACTGTTTCGCCTTCATTGAAGGTTAAGTAGGTGTTCCCGCATTGACCCGCTATTACACGGATCACCAAGTTGTGTGCGTTTACGCGTGGCTGTAAGTGTTTGGAAGCAACAATGTCTTCTTGTAATGAACGTAGGATATTTGAATGTTCCTGTGTCCATTGCCTGACCGAAAAATCAGGTTTTATTAATTCGTAGAAAGGTTTTACTTTTTCTGCGTAATCTAAAATATATGTTCTGCCGAAATGTAGGAATCCCAGTATTGATTGTAGATTTTTTTAATGATTTTGGTGGTTGGAGCAGCGCACCCTTTTCTCAAAAGTTAGCAGCCAGTCTTTTCCCTTCACTTGAAAGCTTGTATCCTAAAAACAGGACATTGAGGTGGGCTATTTTTGATTTCCTAAAATTAAATTTGTAGCCCTCAGAGGCGAATCCCATAATAATGGTGCTCACCCTGGTCAAGTGCTTTTTTAAGTCATCATCCATCAGATAAATATCATCCACATAGGACAATGCTTCCTCATCAAAATTTTGGAGTAACTCTGTTACTCTTGCTGAGAAGACCCCCGGGCTGTTCTTATACCCCTGAGGGAGACAACAAAATTGCAGCTGGGACCCCAATGCTGAGAATGCGGTCAAATACCTGCTTTCAGATGCTATTTTTTGGCAGAAAAATCCATTTGAGATGTCAAGTGTTGTTTTGTATTTTTTCCGCACAATGTTATTCATTAATGCGGCACTGTGTGTGTTTTGGACAGCGAATGTCTTTGTGCATGAGTTTAAATGTCTGTAATCTAAAACTAGACGATATGAGTTGTCCGGTTTTGTGTACTGGAAACAAAGGGTTGTTCATTGGTGAGGTGCATGTTTCAATCACCCCTTGGTATTCAAGTTGAGCTAAGATCTCCCTGACCTGTGTTTTAACTTCTTGCTTTATTGGGTATTGCCTCTGAGCATTTGGTGAAACTTTTAACGGGATCACGTGGTGGGTTGAATCCTCATCCCAACCGGCATGATTTTTGTACAATGCTGGATCTAGGGCAACCGCCCACTCCTGTGCATATGCATGTTTAAGATGTATGGGAACGAGGTCGGAGAATGATGGAAAAATTACAGTTTCTTCCCTGGGACACTCCATAACGAATGTTGGTGGCCAATCGTGTTCTGCTAATAGGATGTCATAACCAGATGACAGATTTTCCCAAAAGAGACCTTTAACTTTCCTGGGCTTGTCCCCCTCCATTTGGAGTGTTATTTTGTGTAACTTATGTGGGACGCTCACCCTGGTGTCTGGTGTTTCCACCGTGATGTAATCATTCAAGTCCGCTGTCACCAGAAATTCCATCATGTTCTGGCGAGCTATTGTTACTTCTGCCGCACTGTCTAGCATCGTCAGAGCCCATTCCCCATTCAGTAGTCGAGTCCTCAGAATTCTGGGCATATCTGATCTGTAGACCTGCAACTTTCTTCTTTTTGAACTGTGGCTTTTTCTTTGGGTTTTCTTCTTTTTTAGAAGTGTAATCTTGAGCGTGCTGCTTGTCTCTGGACTTTGTACGCTCTTCTTGTCTTTCTGACCGTCCTTCCCTCTCGGAGTTTTTCAATGAACCCTGAAAGGAACGAGAGGAACGTGTATCAGTATCCTGAAACCTGTCAGGTTTCCTAATTTTATCCCTATTCCTGAGGTTATACCTCTTTTCGGAGGGCTCCTGTGGAGGAGATCTACCTCTGGATTGAGATCTGTTTTCTTTAAAGTTTTGTTTTTTATTGTCCCACTTCTTCTTAGTTGAAGCAGGTGTCTGCTTGGAAGTGTCCTTTTCAGAACTGCCCATCAGTTGTGGTTTTAAAGCTTTCCCACCTAAACTGTCTAATTCTGCATACGCAGTTTCAATTATGTTGGGTAGTTCGTGTTCCTGTTCTAAAGGATCAAACTCCCTCAGGCGTTGGCGGATGGCCGCTGAAGCTGCTTCCCCCTTAATGTTAGCTAGTATTATGGCTGATACCTGGGCATAGTTATCTAGTAACTTCATCCCTAAGTTTAGGGCAGGTTCTGCATCGAACTCATTTTGTATCTGTCTCATGACATCAGGTACTACTGCTATTGACGGGATACCATGAGTTCTGGTATAAATGGCAGCAAAGACTGTACCCCAAGTGGTACAATCCTCAAATTGTGGTGTTATCCCGATGGGCAAGCAGATTGTTAGCATTTTGGGTTTTTCATACAGGGTAGTATTCAGGAATACTGCCTCTAGCTGCATTATTTTCTGAGCTACCCAGAATGGTATTCGTTCACGTTTTGTGGGCATTTTACCCATTACCGTGTGTGGTGTTTGTGGTGTAATTTTAGTTGCTGTACCCTGAATTTGAGTTCCATTTGTTGCAACTATTGCTGGTTAGACTGTAAGTGTCCTCATGAGGAATTGCGTCAAGTTCCTATAGATTGAAATTAAATCTTTATGTTGTATGAGTAAGTCTCCTGGTGGCATTGTGTCGATGTCAGGATGTGGTGTGTAGGCCGCTAATATTGGCCATATTGCCCCTTCTCTTCCGAGCGGGCCGAGTCTTGCTCTTCTTCTTATGTGGGGTAGGGTGCCTTTAAACCAGTATAAGTGTTCCTGGTATGTGAGCGGAACCTCTATATCCTCGAACAGATAATATTCCGCTGGTGCATCTCCTTCCGTGTAAGAGTGAAATGTTTTTGTTCTTGCATTTGCTGCTGGGAATGTAACCCACAAATAAAATAACTCTGTTTTGTTTGATTTGTGTGCCTCAATCACGAAAACTACTATGCCACCCCTAGCTGATAAACCATGCGCTAGTAGTTTCAGGGTGACTGTATTTCTAAAGTTTGGTGCAATTTGTGTTGCGTCTGCATCGTCCTCGTCTGTGTGGAGCAGATTTTGTTGCATTGGGTCTAATTGTTCGTTATTTCTGTCCTCAGTCATTTTGTACAGAAGAAGTTTTTCAAGGGAACTAAGATAAGGTGTTTTTGCACAATTTAGGAGCAATGTGTCCTTCAAGCTTGATTAAGCAACAGCCAATAAATAGGATGTTTTAGCCTACTCATCTGTGGCAGAGTTTGTGCCCACCCACTCCATACATCTCTGGTGTTTTGTGAGTAGGGGTCTCTGAGAATAGCACAACTGAACTACTCAGATTCTACAGTTAAATAAGTTCCCAACCAACGTTGGCGGCACCATGTCATGTAGTTCCTATATTACCTATACAGGATCTGCGCGTTTGGATAACATAAACTGTGGGATTGGTGGCGGACGGATTCCGAGCATTCCCACCGGATACGTTAGCCTGTCTGTATTAGCTAGCTCACAGTGCCACTATAATCTACTCTTATCATGGAGAGAATAGATTCTGGCAACCTCAGAACTTGACAAATGAAATGCAATCCTTATAAGTCTGAGATTATCTTTTTTGGCCCTCGACCATGTGAGACTTGGCATAATTGGTGGCCGCAGGATTTGACCCCCCCCAGGTCGTCTGTGACCATGGTTAAGAACCTCGGAGTCAGACTGGATGTCACGCTCTCTATGAAGTCCCAGATCCAATCTGTAGCCGGGACTTGCTTTGGGATCTTAAGAATGGCGAAGAACTTTCTTCCCCTGCTTTCTGTCTCTCACAGAAAGACCATTGTCCAAGCTCTGGTAATCTCGAGATTGGATTACGTCAACTCTTTGTACTTGGGACTTCCCAGTTACTTAATTGCCCGCTTGCAGGTGATTCAAAACACGGCTGCTAGGGCCATCTTCTTGGCAGGCCCTAGGACTCATTCGTCCCCTCTTTTGTTATCCCTGCATTGGCTTCCTGTTCAGAAAAGAATCCATTTTAAAGCGCTGATTTTGGTTTTTAAAGCTTTTAATCAGATTGGAGCTCCTTATCTCAGACATAGATTTCCCCAATGACACTCCCCAACGTACTCTGAGGTCCTCTACTCAACTCTTGATTCCTGTTCCTAAAGTTTCACGTGCTTGGGTCGGAGGTCGATCTTTTCAAATGGTCGCCTCCCACCTATGGAACAGCCTTCCCTTGGCCATCAGACAGGTTCAGGACCTGCTCACCTTCAGAAAAAAACTTAAGACGTGGCTTTTCCAACTTTAACCCGTTTTGCAGGTTTCGCCTTGGGTTCTCTTCTCTGCGGCTGTTATGTGGTTTTTTGCTTAGCGCCGGGACACTCCTGGGAGTAGCCGTGCGCTTTATAAATACCAAATTAACATAACATAACATAAAAACCCTGATCCCTCAGAATCGTGAAAACAATATATTACCTTTCGCTCACTCACTCGTGCTCACTTAGTTTGTCTCAGAGAGATACACAGAATAAACAGGCTGGGTGTTTCAATAAGTATTTATTGAACAGTTATTATTCCAGTGTATAATAGATGAGCTGCAACAACCATTAGACAGTAGCAGAGATATATGATTAGCAGTACTATGAAAGTAAAGGGATGATATAGTTCTACCATCTTGCAGAAATCATGAATATATACAAGTACATAGAACACATGATAAAAAGTGCTTACTCCTATGATGTCTCCCTAACTAGATGTACCTAAATGTACCTAGCATCTATGTAGGTGTTATGCCAAGAATCCCTCTAGGATCTAGTCCACCCCATTACCTGAGAGTTGGAGAATGTGGACCCCATCCTGGTCTCGAGTTGGACACCCCGCGAGGGATGTTAGACCACTGCTAGCTGGAGCGTCTGCATGCAGGAACCTCAGCGTCTCCGGTCAGTGTGTCAGCTGGGAAGTCAGGGTCTCCTCTATCTTCCTAAGCAAGATGTGTTGTATATATACCCATAGGTCTCCCCAGGGGTCCTACCTTGCTGTGTTACTTAGTCAGCCTAAAGGATGATGTTAGGCCTGAACTTTATACAGAGATATTATACAGGGGATGGTAATCCTACTGTTAGTCCTGCTGTGCTTCCAAGAAGCCGCATGCATAATGTATGAGAATCGAACCAGGGAAAAACCCGCGTTCTGAATGCAGTGTCATATCTAGGTAAAAGGTCAGTGCTTAAGAACCATTATGTATGTAATGTAGGGAAGGATGTAGGTGAAAGGTTGCAATGTTACCTGCGCCTATATAGGGTACCTATATGGAATATAACAATGACATCTCAAATGACATCACTGATGACATCATCCAGTGACTGAGTGTTTCTAAAAAGTTTAAATATGTTTTATATATAAATAAATGCCAAGGTGTATTGAAGAATGAGTGGGTGTATGAGTTTCTGTATTGATGATTTAGTAGGTGCGTGACTGACTGTATAAGTGAATGATTAAACGTGTCTTACTGAATGCATGGGTTAGTGACTAAACTGTGTGAATGTCTGTATCAGTCTGTAAGTTGGTGTGTAAGCGGCTGCATGGGTTAGTGAGTAGCTACATGAGTGTCTATATGGGTTATTGATTGATTGTCTGAGTATCTGTAAGGGTGCCTAAGTGTCTGTGTGGGTGGGTGGGGGGTATGTGACTTTGTGCATAGATGTGTGAGTGGGTGATTCACTGGGTGTATGGGTTCAAGAGTGCATCTGTGAAGGGCTGTATGGGTGGGGGAGTGTGTGTATGGGTGGGTTTGTGTTACTATCCTTGTGGGGACTTCAGTGTGATAACACACTCACGCTGTGGGGACTTGATTGCACTGTGGGGACCTGAACCCAAGTCCCCACAAGGCAATGTCTTGTGAATGATAAAAAATGACTTCAGGAACATCTGTGTCAATTTTTACAACTTTTTTTAAAAAGTGCCTTGTGGGGACCTGTGTTTCACCAAGTGTGTTTATATTTTTGCTTGGCTCTGCCCCTGTAGACAGGAGACGGTACTGCAGTCCTAAACACACTTTGCATTTAAACACACTTTGCTCCCCAGAACCACATACTAGCACCAGAAAGGACAGGCATTTCGAAGAAAAAGCTGCAAAACAAAAAAAAATTACGAATCACTTAGGCTAAAACTAATGCATATGCCAATGCTTGTTAAGCTCTGCATGTACTGCCATGCCATTTTCCCACTTGTTCTGTAACTTCTCTGCTCGTCTCCAAATCAGAGCCATTTTAAGGCATGGGCAAAGTTGGCTAAATTAAAATTGCCACCCACTACTCATAATATACATGTTCAATTTGTAAAGAACACTTAACATCAATAATATTGTCTAAAACAAAATTACATTATGCGTTTTTTCCAGACATGCATGATTTTTAAAATGTTTAATTGGGAAAGAGAGAAAATTCAATGCAGCTTATTGCATCCACTGCAAAGCAGATACATTAAACACTAAATTACATTCCACCCTACAATATATTTTCTACTCCTTAAACAGAGAAATGTTTACAAGAACCTCCAAAATGTCTATTAGCACGATTACTACTGAGAGAGTAGAAACCGAAAAGCAGCATTCAGAGCAGAACTTCAGGATGACCGCTCGTAGAAGTGCAAATGCGCGATTGTGCATTTCAAAAGGTTAATTAGCATGACAAGAGGCTAGTCCCTGAAAACCCCGAAGATGGTGAAAGACAGGAAAAGCTTCCTGGAGGGGGGATGGGCCCTTTTGCAACAGAGCACACCTTGCTAAACTTGGTCTACAGAGAAGCAGCATGGCATACAACTTGTTTGCCATGAGAATAGCAAGAAAGGGCCCCAACATCTAAACAGAGACTCTCCGTGATTATTTATCGCTCAACCTCACTACAAAATTATAGTTACAAAAACAAAATGAAATAACATTTGCAGGCGCCATGCAAAATTCAACGTGTGTTCCTACAATTACTCTGTTAATTATTGCATTCCAAACAAAACCATTACCGAGCAGCACAGTTTGCGCTCTGTGAAAAGTTTGAAGGCGGAATGTTGGGAGGTATTTGGATTCCTTTTTTATATTTTTAACAAGTTATTCTTCTCGAGACAATATTGACTAGCTATGTTGGAGAATGCACACAATAAACTACCCTTTCCTTTCGGGAAAACATTGCTCTTACTGAACAAAAGCGTGGCGAAAATAAAATGAGCGTAATACAAAGGCAAATGGGGAAGAAAGAGAGAAGACGAATGGAGACAAGGAGGAAAAGGGAATCGTAGAAAAAAGTACATGGAGAGGAATAAGAGGAGGAGGAGGGAGTTGGAAAAGCAGGAGAATCAGGGCTTAGAGGAGAGATGAAAGTGCAGACAATGAAAAATAGGATCAGCTGAGAGAGGTATGCGCAAAATCGAAATTAAAAGAAAGAAGCAGCTACAGGAAACATGCAGTGCTGGCAAACAAATAGCTGGGCAGAAAGGTAGGAAAAGCAAGAGCTTCTGAAGGAAATAAAGATACAGGGACTAACGAGGGGCGAGGGGCAGACAGGAAAAATAGAGGGAGGGCAGGAACTGCTGTAGAAAGAGGAGCAGTTAAGGAAAACACCTGGAGAGCAGCGCAATTTCGCAAGGGTCTGTCCCTTGTCCAATGTGAGTAGATATTCCAGTCCTAACTTTTTTTTTCACTGTGACACGTGGTTTCAAGGCCAGCTTTTAGGGTGGTGCAACCGGTGCAGCTGCACCTGACGCTGACCATAGGCAGTGCTGCATTTAGAATTAACTTATGGGTTTAAAAGCACCTACTGCAGAGTTCCTTGTGTGTCCAAACATTTTCCGCTAACAATAAAAATGTCAGGATATCTTTGGTGATTAATCTTTCTGCTATAGAGAGAGACTGGAAATTTTTCTAGTGGCAGTTTTGACTCATAAAAAAGTAGTGCAGAGTGTTAATATGCCAGCTGCAAAGAACGTGTACCATGCAGATCACAGAACAATTTTGTATGTGTATAGCTCAGTGGGTTACTGCTTTTGTCACAGAGAACTGTTTGTTACTTGTAGTTCACAAGTTATAATCCTAACATAGCACAGTGATCTATGAACTGTCATTAAAGAGTTGCATGCAAAGTGCACAGTATACGTTAGAATATTATATGCCTTATCCCCGGTCTTTCATTATCCTAATGTTGCTAAAAACGGGTTTGTTTTGATAGAAATACATTCTTATTAGTAAAACCAACCCCAAGCAATTTGGTACATTTTAAATCCTGAGTTTGTGCTTCTCTAGGCCAAACTCTTAAAGTAAACTGCCTACGAGTATGGATGAAGTGATTACTACACCTTTTAATCCTCATTGCCTATGTAACGTTTTCTATAGACTGGTTTACACACGTATCATTCATTGTCCCAGTATAATGTGTGTGATGAAAAGTGCTCTGAAACCCTACTTTGGTATGAGTAATGCTATAAAACAAATAAAATGTATGTGAAAGCAGTGGCGGCTCTTCCGCTTAAGTGGAGAAGCGTCATCCCACTGCTTTTCTCAGTGTAAGAAAATAAAAAATAAAATGATAATAACTGTTATTATCCTTTTATTTATTCCTGCTGCAGCGTCCTGGAGGGGTGGGACGGTTTTGCTTTGCTGACAGAGCAGGGGAGGAATGGTTTGCACTCCCTAAGTGCGCATGAATGTTTGGCGGCCGTCTCGGGCCGGCCAAATATCCATGCCCACTTAGAATGTTCTCCACCCAGGCTGCATTACAGCCTGGGTGGAGAACATGCCCAGGCTCCCATTCCCTGGCTGAGCGCCGAACCACGGCATTTAGACCAATCACAATGCTTCATTGCAGCGTTGTGATTGGCGATGGGGAGCCTGGGAGCTAGGATGCTTCCTGCCTCCTGTTTGCACTGGAGAAGCCAGGAAAAGGATGGAGGAGAGGCAGCGGGCAGCCAGCTGGACGGCCGGCCAGTAGGTGATTTTTTTTTACACCTCCTCCTTCCCCTCTCCGCCCCCTCCCCGCCCCACTGCTGCTTCCCAGTAGCACCCACCACTGTGTGAAAGAGGGGCTACGGAGATGTGAGGGGCACTGTTGAGGGAGGTAGTGAGGCGATCTGTGGAGAAGGAGGTCATGGAGGGAGGAGGTGCCAAAAAAGGTTTTCACACTGGGCACTACCAGCGAGAAATCCAGCCCTGTGCGGTCCAGCGTTTGTAATGTGAAAAAGGGTCCAAGGAGCAAAACATGCCAGCTGCTGCATTGATTTAGAGATTTAGGGGCACCTAGCTGTGCTGTGTTACTGGGAAAGGGCAAGAATACGCCATATTTATTACAATACTGTGCATTCCTGTCCTTTCCCCTGCACTGGTGCACAATGAGCTGCCTAGCGCCAACACAGTCACCCTTGCACCATGGTGCAAGGGTGCCTGCTTTGCATACAGGATTACTTGCACACTTAAGTGCCAAACCAAAGGGTAAGGATTTGCCACCTATATTCTAATTCAGTGGTCATGCATGGATGAAATAGGATGGATTTTCGTCATTTCAAGTGTATTCCCAGATAAGCATAAATCTCTCAATTTCTTCTGGGTGCACCAGGATCTGCTGAGTAAGGTCGCTCATACTTAGCAAAGCATTAGCTACTTATACCGAATTCAAAAGTTTGGTATGTCCAGTGTTACTAGGAATTATGTGGCAGAGATAATCACATTATGTAGCAAATTTGACTAAATGATGCAGCAAGAAAATGTAAATTATACTGTGTAATACAACATATTTTGTGGCAGATACCTCCTTATTTTGTCATGTTTATACATGATAACACTATCTGGCAAATATTTGACCTCATTAATATCAACCTATCACCTAAACAAAGCAGTTTGCAACTGAAAGATGGCCAGTTAATCTTTGTAAATGACCTGCCATTGTGTGGCAACATGTTTGGCAGCATTTTTAATAACTTTTGAATTGTTTCAACTACAAACAGTTTTTTGATAAAATCTGCAAAGTTTGCAGTAGATAATGGATTATGTGGCAAGTGCAAAAAATATATAGCTATGCGGAAAAGGCTGTAGCTGTAGAATGATCTAGTTCTGCTGACCCTGGTTATGCCTCATCCCACCTAATTCCTTCTGATATTACACCCAGATTGTTCCAACGCAAATAGGATCTGGTGACAGAGTGTACACTCTCCAGTATCGCACTCCACCTGTCACCTATGAGATATGCCTGACAGTTTTGAACCATTTTACTGGCTCTGTATGCAACAGACAGATCCAGGTATATATAATGATGCTGAATATGATGTATAGAGACATACAATGGCCTTATTGCTATAGAGACACAAATTATGCAGCCTCCATATGCACAAGTTGTACACCCTGTAAATACAGCGTGATCTATTTTCAGGACGTACTAGGTACGCAATAGGCACCTTATTTCTCTTTGCCCACCTCTGAATGTTGGGGTATAATGCACTAACAACACATTATGCCATATTCCGAGTCCCGCTAATAGGGCACATGCGCTATTTAACTGCACTAAGTTTGACCTGGCAAAAATTAGCCACTGGTATGTAAAATGAATGAGGAGGGGTGTCTGTAATGCCACACACCAGCTCATCATTTTTTAAATATACTCTGATGGTGCTAGCAGCCTGTGCAGTGAGGAGAGGTTTTTAACAATAATCAGTTGAAATGATGTGTCAGTGATAAAGTTCCCTAAAATGTAGTTGAAAATATTGAAGAAATGTTTGCCTGTTCTCCAATACTACATGGAGAGGTCTATGTCAAGGTCTAAATTGGGTGGTAAATCTCTGCAGCGCAAATGCTGGTTCTTTTCACAGTTAACAGATTGTGTTCATAGGTAAATTGAAGTGCATATACCTAGCAAGCACAATGGGCATTCAACTTTCAATAAGCACAAAGTTTTAAGATGGGTCTGAAAAGAGGGGCACAGATTTACTAACATTTTCTGTTTGGCTTGTGTCACCTTTTTTGACGCAACCCTGATGCAAAATGGGGAATTGGGATTTACTAAGGAACGCAAAGAAAGCCCAATTTATGTGGCATTGCATGGTTCAGTAAAAAAAAAAAAAAAACAACGCAGGGCACAGCATTGCACTGCCTTGCATTACCTTTTATTGGGGTGCTGTTCCATGGTGGACCATGGGCAGTTCCGTGCGTCCGCTCATGGACTTTGAGGCAAATTTGGTTACTAAAGTCTGTAAACCTTGTTTTGCTCCAAAAAGGTGTGCCAACCCAAAGCTGGTGTAAGGAGGAGAAATATTTTTCTTTCTCATCATTATTACCTCTTTGGGTGTGTACCACATTCTACCACAAAAACTATTTGGACCACAATACAGGCACCCTGGCATCGTTGCGCAACGGGGGGCTGTGTTGATGCTATGCTGCCACAAGATCTCCAGCGCAAGGAGAGAGCAGAAGTATGCCATATTTTTGTAAATATGCTGTAATTCTTCTCTCTCCCTTTCACCTAACGCAGTGCAGCAAGGTCACTTGCTGCATTGCTTTGCGTGATAGTTTAGTAGATGCGGGCCTGAGGGTGTGCAAGTGTTTCAAGTGAAACTGACATTTTGGAAAATGAAGCAAAATTAAGTGCTAGTACACAAAATGCCAACCCGTCATTCAGCACTATGAGTCAGATGTACAAAATTCTTATTTTGCATTTCCTAAATAGTGATTCCCACCTATGGGCCAATTAGTAAATGGTTTGCATTTCTCAAATTGTGATTTCCTAATAGGAAATCGCAATTTAGGAAATACAAACCCAAGAGTACTTCTGGGCTTAAGGACCCCCTGGAGGGACCCCATATTTCGTCGTGCACATGTAAGTGCACATGTGCCCTAAGGGCATATGTGCGCTTCATGTCACATTAAAATATGCATTTTTAAATGCATTTTTTCATTTTGCACATGGTTACCATTGACTTTAAGTCAATCGCAATGGCATTTCCTAAATGCCCAGTTTGCATTTAGGAAATGCTTAGTACATGCGCTTTAGGAATTGCAAATAAGTAATTCCTATTTGCGTTACCTAAATCGCGGTCACAATTTGCGATTTCCACCTGGTAGAAATCGCAAATTGCAACCGGTTTTTGGCCTTTGTACATACGAAAAGGCTATTTTGCATTTCTTAATGGTCAAAATTGCAATTTGGCCTGTTAAGAAATGCAAAAAGCTTTCATACATCTGTCCCTATATCTCAGCTAAAAAACAACCTCATGTCAACTTTTGATGAAAGGATGAATTTTACGCTAAAAAGCATGGAAAACACAATTGATACGAGCAACAACTGCTCATGTTCTGGTTGTTCACATTGGTCCAGCACTGCTGTGCTATAATTTTGCTGTAGATTATTTACATGTGATGGCATCAATTCTGGAATTTCGAAATTACACAAATGACACCAGTGTAATTTAAATTTCACCTGGGCCTACTAAAATCTATGGCTGCATGCTTTCTCACTTTGCTTTAAAATGCGCCAATCTTTAATGAATCCAATGCACAGATCCGGAACTAATGTACTGTGTTCAAGTTAAACATAATGTGCAGGCTGGTGAAAAGGTAAATAGGCATGTGCAGCAAATAATGTGCAACATGTTATTCAGCAATAAAGGAGAACACTTTTTCTTGACCATGCTAGCAAAGTTATGTTGTGGTTAAACATGTGGTTGCTTAAGAAAATGCCATACATGCAGTATGTGTGTTTAGCATTTTTAGGAGGCAGTTGTTAGGGGTTGTTTTATAATCTAACTGCCCTCTTTAAAAAAAACGGCTGCTGTGAAAATATTGCAATGTAAACATCAATTGTGCACGAAACTTTTTAATTAAAAATAAGAGGAAACAAAATACAGATGTGACTCAGCTACAGGAGGAACCTGGAATATTTACCTGGGCATGAATTTATTTCTACATTTAACATTGATTTTCCTCACTTCTTTCTGGTTCATTTTAGCAGGCAAGCAATGCTAAAATATTCAGTTAAAGCCCCAATACAAAACAATTATTCCCTTGATGTGTTTACATGCATTTAGCTTGCACAAGTCGGTTCCAGTTGTAGACAATTTTCTTTTTCCCATTATATCGGGAGTTAAGTTACAGCTTTTAACAGTGTCTTTTAAAAGATTCACGCCTATTCAAAGTCCGATTAGACCACTTAACATGTGATGGGTTAAAACAGTGCAGGGCGGAAACGCCCAGGAGTTTGCACCTTTGAACTCTTCCAGACATGTATGTTGTTTGTAGCATGTATGATCCAGGATTCAGTCATTTATTTGCTTTTGAAAGACAAGCAGCAGGTGACTGACTGACTGCAGCAGACGAGGACGCATTTAATAGAGCCGAGCAAACTTGAACTGTGAAGGATCATTCCAGAGTGCCTCTTTTTTTCTCGGTGGTCTCCTCAGTCCGCCCATATTTCTGTGATACCTTTTAGCCATAGATTTGAATTGTTCTAACCTATGTAGTTATATATATTTTGATGTTCTTTTTTAAGCCAGTGATTAGCATTATTATAAATGCTTTTCATCAAAGTACAACATGCAGGGTTGAGTAGAATGTTATCACAGGGAAAAGTCCAAAGGCAAACTATATATAGACTGAGTTTAGTTGTAAACAGTATGTTTATTATTTTGATAACCAAAATATTGTATCTTAATGTTTTGTTACCATTTACATAGGTTTTTAGACTTTCACCAAATCTTTCAGCAGACCGTTGTCAAATCTTCCTACACACCTTTGCACATTTTCACACATATTTGTCTGCCCCTTCTGATTTGTAGAAAGGCACTGGTTACAGTGTCTGAAGACAGACTGAATTTTCCATGAAGTATATATTTTAATATTCGAAGATGAAATCAAACTTGATGTTTTTTAGTTTTATACACTCTACATAATCAATGCCAGGTAATGTCACATGGCAAATAGTAGAAATTCCTAATTAAGATTTTGCTGTGGCTACAAAATCATAAAATTTCAGTGGTCTGTGTAGCGTTTTTCATTCACAGTATGACAGAAAAAACTGAATAGTGGATCCTGCAGGAGTAAATACAAATACAAACGCGTTTTGACATCTGAAGCACTCCCCTCTAAGCAGTGGTGAAAGTGCATTCAAGAAAGTATGGGAACTGGGATGATGCCTGCAATGGGGGCAGGGTGAATGACGGGGTCTAAGGCATGCCTAAAAAAACAAGCTATTTTGTTTCTTTTTTTGCTCTTTCACCTTTCGGTACATACATACAAAATAACGCAGACCTTAAGTTAAAAATAAATGCAAGTGTAGTTAATCAGTGGGTAGTGCACTATTGTAGATTCTAAGATCTCTATTAGTGTTATTGTACTGAGGAAGTCCATGTCTATAATCAGAGAGCCACAAAATTGAATCCTGGTTGGTGAAGTAGAGAGTAGTGATTTGTGTATGTTTAATGCTGCGAGGTCCCAGTCTGTGACGGAAAGCACTTTGCATGTGTAAGTCATTATTTTAAACTTGCATTACACACAGTACAAGATACGCTGCTACATAATGCACAAAAAGGTTTAAGATGAAAAAGTGCTTCCAAAATATAGATTTTTAGTAAATACCCAGACTGTACATAGTACACATTTTTTAATAACTGTCCTTTAAAAACACACACTATACAGCTCAGCTGGTAACTCCCTTGAAATACAACTCGAAAAGAATAAATCTTTGTCATCACGAATCTTCAAGTGAATCCATCAATTAAAGCCAATTCCAGTTTCCAAGCACCCTTTACTTTTGCAGATTGACTCGTTGTGCACATGCACATTTCTTTCAGGGAAGCAGGCCCCCTGGCAGGAAGGTGGTTTTCCAGCACAGGAGACACCCTGCCTTACACAGCAGCTGAAGCATTTCAACTCTTAACTGTCCCAGGACGGTTGTATTTTCATAAAAAGTAGGGTAACTGTTTTTCGTAAATTAAAAAAGTATGGGCACGTCGTGCCCCTCAGATCCTGTCCACTTCGACCACTGCCTTCGAGGTTCATATGGTTAACGCATTATTTATATCATATGTATCATCAACCCTGACACTCTGAATCATGGTACTTCTTAACTGTTCCCAAAAGAGGACTTGATTGACAATGCCATTTCAACCTGTAAGTTAAACTAACATGTGATTGACCTTTTTTTGCATGTAAAGGAACCTTTATAATTAAATAAATATTTTACAGTTCTTTCAAGGCATTGTGGCCAGTGACAAATATGGCAGCTGCTTTTTTTGGATAAGCCTGCAACTCATGGGAAGATACAGTAGCAGGATACTGAAAGCAATGCCATCAGGCCCTGAGAGTTGCATCAACACAATGAGTTATCAATGGCGGTACAGACAGCCCCCCTCCAACAGAGCAGAATGTGAGTGAGATGGCCACCTAAGGTTCATAGAGTGGAGATCACCTTTGGGATTCAGGCTGCTCCAGAGATTCAAAAGGGCGAGAAACGTGGTTTCCTGGCTGAAGCTGACTGAAACATAGCAAGACTGATCTTGGAGAGTCCAGCTGTGCTATGATATGCAAGATCCTTAGAGGTCACAACTGTAGCTGTGGAGAGAGGCTAGAGGATATGTGAGGTGGTGAAGATACTTCTGAGTCGGGGATGTTGGATTGACATGCCACTGATGGTTAAGAAAATTTGAGAACATGTCTTGAGGTCTACAAATTGGATGGAATGGGACAATACTCACACCTCGAATGCCAGTGCACTTGTTGCATACATTAAGGGGAACACATTTTGGCTGAAGCATAAGATTTTCAGGAGGCAACCAGTGGAGGTGAAGTCAATCAATCAATCTATCAAGATTTGTAAGCCGCAGCTTATCACCCGACAGGGTATACAGGTGCTTGCAGGTCCCAGAGGCTCAATCAAACAGACAGGTCTTGAGGCACTTTGGAATTCCGGAAGTGAGGTGATGGTCCAGAGTTGTGTGGGGAGGCTGTCAGGCAGAGGTTAATGTAGGGGGATCTTTGGTTGTGTAGAGCCTTGGGTGCTTGGGTCAGAAGCTTGAATTGGCATCTCTTCTGTACAGGGACCCAGTTGAGGTGGGGTGTGATATGGGTTCGCATTGGGGAAGGTCGAGGACGAGTCTGGTTGCTGCATTTTGAAGTGAATCAGCAGGGGACCCAGAGCATGTGACAAAAGGCAAAAGTTTCCTTCCCTGGGAAGAGTGGCGTGCTGATGGCGAGGCATGACAGAGACCACCTGTGGTATTTGGATCTGTCTCAATGGATGTAGTGTCTCTCAGACACCTAAATAGTGAGGCACTACAGCGGAGGAGAGGCCCGTATTGCTTGGATGGGTGCCACACAACTGATTGCACACATGCAGTGACAGGGGGACAGAACCTTAAAGTCTGAGGAATGGAATATAGGTAACATAGGGTTCCCAGAGGAATATATGTAAGACTATGTCATTGGCCCCTTAGGACTTAGCAGAACCGTGAAGATGCAAAAGAGCACCAGAGGAAGACAGTATAGAGGCGATACAAGACACTGGAGCTCTTTGAACCATACGCTGTTAGTGGTTTTATAGTGAGACAGACGGCTTTGCACGGTATGGGGTTTGCTGAAGGTCCTGGGTTGCAGCCATGCCCAGCACACAACTGCCCACAGGCAGCCACACCCTCCCATGCAAGGCCTTTGGCCGTATCTGGGTTGGCCACAGAGCCTGGCCTCCAGCAGGGCTTGGTGCCCACCACCCACAGGGGGCCAAACCTGCTACATACGGCCTTTGGCTCTCTCCGGAGCACAGGGGGCAACACTTGCTCCTGCAAAGTACCGCTGGATCACTGCACTGCAAACAAAATTACATTTGGTGACAGGGGGTATGCTAGGCAGTGTTCTCCCTCCCCTTGTTTTGATTGGCTCCTTGATAAGTAATTGGGCTGGCAAGTTCAATGGATGCACCTGCACTTTGTGAGTGGTACAGAAACCTGAGAAGACTGTGCACAGAATTGTAGGCACCCCCACATTTAAAGTGTTACTATGAAGAAGGAAAAACATCTTGCAACACATTTCTATAGATATACAGCACTGGCTGCACCAATAATGGTGAAAACTAAAGAATTTCAACTGAAGTGAGTGATATATATCAAGCACTGCATTTACCATAATGCATCTGGGCAAATAGTGTGCTTGTATATATATTTTACCTAATGATGGTCACCAGTGGATAGTGATAGTTAGGATCCCATTTCAGTATGAGATCGATTTTTGTATTTGCTAGGACACTATCTGACGACTCTTCACAAACCTTTAGAAAATAATCTCAGCCACCTCTGCTTCTTCCGGGAAAGTTTAGAGGTGATCAGTCAAATGGGGGCAGATCAAAAGAAGGGATACCAATTCATGTTCAGCCTCCTCCCCTTGCCTCTTAGAGGCCCTGGGGACCCCATCTTCGGGGCAAAACATTTATATTAAGGGTAGGGGGCTCATGGCTCCCCTCTCCAAGCCTCTATGAGGCTCCTTGGACCTCATCCACCCGGGGCTGTTAGCAAATTCAGGGGATAGGCACATGCAGCCCCTAGCCACAGTAGTGACCCAGGGACCCCTATTCCCTGGGGCTGTTATCAATTTGATGTGAGGGGGGAATGCAGTCCCCTTCCTGACACTAGTTTGGCCCCAGAGACACCATCCCTTATTCTCCCAGGACACTGCAGTTTCCTGCCCAGGAGAGTGCAAGCCCGGTATAGCGCAGCAGCCCCCCCCAGCAACATCAATAAAAAACACACACTGTAAGTCCCCTGGGTTATTAAAACCACAACCCTGGGAGAACATACCATGTTTTTTTTTAAAACACTCCAAGCAAGAGCTTTATGCTCTTGAACTGGAGTTCAGGGACCCCTTGTGGTGTGTTTTATGGATTCAATTTGTTGCCTGAAATGAGTTAAAAAAAGACTCAGACATTGTGATTTTTTTTTACAAAGACAATAGGTCTGCTTTATGTATATTAGTATGCTAACCTTATGATAAAGCCAATATGCCCATGTTTTATATTTTGCTGTTCTGACCCATTCAGAGTATTGGCTTTATCATAAGGTTAGCATACTATCATACATACAGCAGACCTACTGTCACTTTGTGTGAAAGTGTGTTAACGAATATAAATGTCATGTGGCAGGAATATACATTATGATGTGTAAATGTTCATTTTTGGTAGTATGTGTAAATAGTATAAGTAGTGTTAAACTTATAACTTTTAAAAAATGCACTTCTAGATTGTGCCATGTTATACAGTGGTAAGTTCTCGGTATAAGACGGTACATGGGGCTGAGAAGTGAATATGTGATTGGCTAATGGCTGTGTTTACCAAAGGTAAAAGGCAGCCATATCGTTTTTATCACAGTTTTGCTGTGTTCTGCGGTCTGCATTTTGCTATGTTCTGGGTTAGGGTCTTATTTATAGGTAATTATTAGGTTTCATTGTTGTTCACGCTCTAGTACCACTGTATTAAAGTGGTAATAGGTGGAGATTTGTATTTGTACATTTCTATATATTTTAATAGTAGTTTAGGGTGAACTGCACTTTTTTTAAAGTAGTTCGATAATATGTAGGTACATGAATAATATTAGCATTAATAATAATAATTGTAAAAACATATAACACAATCAGGTAAATAAATAGAAATAATATAAAAATATACATTTCAAATAAAAATAGATTTTTTTAAATAAGAAACAAAAAGATATGTAATTTAAAAAATATAACAGCAGTTAAAAAAACAGCAAAAATTCATTATTTAACTCCAATTAAAATAAAAGTAGGAAAAGTGATACACTTGAAAGGGGTTGCATTTACTATTCCCACTCCAATGTAAACAAAATCAGGGAAGCTATTGGACTTCAGATGAGTTAGATTAACTATTCCCACTACAGTCTTAGCAACAGTACAGAAAGGTTTGGATTTCGGAGAGGTTAGATTTACTATTCTCACTACAAAATGTAGTACTTCAGATAGGCTTCATTTACTATTCCACTCCAATCTAAGCAACATTATGGAAAGTATTGGACTTCAGAAGGGTTGGAATTACTATTCCCACTCTGATCTAGGCAACAGTAGGGAAGGTGTTGGATTTAGGATGGATTAGAGTTACTATTCCCACTCCAATCTAAGCAATAGTAGGGAAAGTGTTAGACTTCAGAGCAGTTCAAATTTACTATTTCCATTCCACACTAAGCAAAAGCAGGAAAAGTCTTGAATTTTGGAGAGGTTAGATTTACTATTTCCACTGCAATGTAAGCAACAGCTGGGTACGTGTATCTCAAATGACATCACTGATGACATCACTGATGACATCATCCAGTGACTGTGTTTGTGTAAAGTTTAAATATGTTTAATATATATAGGGAAAGGCGGATTGAAGAATGAGTGGGTGTATAAGTGTCTGAATGGATGATTTAGTAGGTGCGTGACTGAGTCTATAAGTGAGTGATTAAACGTATCTTACTGGATGCATGGGTGAGTGACTAAACTGTGTGAATGTCTGTATCCGTCTGTCTGTTGTTGTGTAAGCAGCTGCATGGGTTTCTGACTAGCTAAATGAGTGTCTATATGGGTTATGGATTGGTTCTCTGAGTATCTGTATGGGTGCCTCAGTGTTTGTGTGGGTGGGGTGAGTGTGACTCTGTGCATAGATGTGTGAGTGGGTGATTCACTGGGTGCTTCGTCTGTGATGGACTGTATGGGTGGGTGAGTGTGTGTATGGGTGTGTTAGTGATTGAATGTATATCTCAGTGGTACATGTGTGAGTAACTACATATGTGAAAGGCAGTATATATGTGTGTTGGAGTATATAAATGGCTATAAGTGAGAGTGTGTGATTGTGAGAGTGGCTATATGGATGAGTGTGTGCTTGCATCAGTGATTGCATAGGAGCGTAAGAATGTGCTAGTATTTTTATGAGTAAGTGAGCTGGTGTGTATAACTGTATAGGTGAGTAAATTGGAGTGTGATTAATTATTTGCATGACTGACTAGGTGTGTGAGTACCTCTATGGATGAGTTGCGTTGTGTGAGTGTTTATATAGGTGTATGAGTGCATATGATAGTCCTGTACTGAGTGACTGTAAGTATGAGTGACTGTACGGGTGAGTGAGTAGATGTGTGTGTGTGTAGACCTAAGAATCAGTGAGTGGGTATGTACTTATTGGTATTGGAGTGTGTATGGTTTTCAGAATGGCAGTCTGTAATTTAGAGTGGGTGTTTCAAAACTTATATTAGGGTGTGAGAAGATGCATTAAATTCTCACATGGATGATGTCATCAGTGATGTCATCAGTGATGTCATTTGAGATGTCATCAGTGATGTCACTGACCATGTCATGAGTGATGTAATATGTGACGTCATCAGCAGTGCATTGCGGGGCGCGAGTTATAGTTACCTGAACTAACTATAACGGGGGAATTTCACGGGTTTTGTACGAGTGCAATGTCCAACTAACTATAACTGTCCCTAAAACCTTATGGTTTTTTCTGTGAATTTCTAAGGTTTTTTAAATGCAAATTTCTAACTATAACGTGCCTGAAACCTATGGTTTTTTCAGTGAATTTCAAAGGTTTTTTAAATGCTAATTTCTAACTATAACGTGTCTGAAACCTATGGTTTTTCAGTGAATTTCAAAGGTTTTTTAAATGCTAATTCCTAACTATAACATGTCTGAAACCTACGGTTTTTTCAGTGAATTTCAAAGGTTTTGTAAATGACAATTTTTAAATGTATTAATTGTTATTTTTATTTTTTTCATACTGATTTACTACATTTTTAGAAACATTTTTTTTTACATATTTTATTTTTTAAATTACATTGTAATGACATTATACATTACAAAAAATACTTTCTCAGAATGAATTACTTTAGTTTAAATACTTTGCACATAGGCAATAGACTTTTAAGTACAGTAGTTACAGTTGTTGCAATGGGCAACACATTTTCAAACACAATGCAACATTCAGCTCAATGTGAATTTCTAGTTAAATGCAATTAGTTACTTTATGGATTACTTTTCTAACCACAGGACTGGATCCTAGATTCAGTCCTGGGACATCTCCTGTAAACAGTTGAGTAAAAGCGTTTTGGTTACAGTAGTGATTTTTAAGGAATATTATTGTATTTTAAAAGTTGACACTTAGAAACTTTTTCTCATAGAATCACCAATGTTATCCTATGGAAGGAAATTCACTTAGCAGGTAAAAACTGTTATCGTTACTTTTTCTTACTCAGTGTTGGATCCTGGATCCAGCACTGGTGCATCTCCTGTAAACAGTTGAAAGAATGCGTTTGTCATACAGGCGATTTTTAAGGAATATTTGTAGTTTGTGAAAATCGACACTTTGAAACTTTTCAGCTGAAAACCAGGCAATAGATTCCTATGGAAGAAAATATAAGTTACTGGTAAGTACGGTTAAAATTACTTTTCAGGGTCAGTGCTGGGCTAAAAGATGCAGCACTGAGGTCTCTCCTGATAACAGGTGAGTAAATCGGAATTCGTATTTCGGCTGATTTTAGAGGAATATTTTAAAGTTCCAAAACTCCACACTTAGAAGAATTTCCAAGTGAAACCAGTCAATGTTAGCCTACGGAAGGAAATTCAAGTTACTGGTAAGTACGGTTAAAATTACTTTTCAGGACCAGTACTGGGCTGAAAGATACAGCACTGAGGTCTCTCCTGATAACAGGTGAATAAATCGGAATTTGTATTTCGGCTGATTTTAGAGGAATATTTGTATGTTTCAAAAATCAACACTTAGAAACTTTTTCAGCAAAAAGCAGCAATGATATCCTATGGAAGGAAATTCAAGTTACTGGTAAGTACGGTTAAAATTACTTTTGAGGATCAGTACTGGGCTGAAAGATGCAGCACTGAGGTCTCTCCTGATAACAGGTGAGTAAATCGGAATTCGTATTTCGGCTGATTTTAGAGGAATATTTTAAAGTTCCAAAACTTCACACTTAGAAGAATTTCCAAGTGAAACCAGTCAATGTTAGCCTATGGAAGGAAATTCAAGTTACTGGTAAGTACGGTTAAAATTACTTTTGAGGATCAGTACTGGGCTGAAAGATGCAGCACTGAGGTCTCTCCTGATAACAGGTGAGTAAATCCGAATTCGTAGTTCGGCAGATTTTAGAGGAATATTTGCACAATGGTGAAGGTAGGGGGCGGGGCCTGAGGTGACATCTGTGCAAACGCGCCCTGTGGCGCGTTTTAAGTTGGAGGATTAAGTCCCCTTGAATCATGAGGGTCCCTAGGGGCCAACTAGCCCACCAGGAACCTCCAGTATGCGCCAGGGGGCTGCGTTGCAGAGACGTGTAGAGAGGCCACACCCCTTTTTACACCTCTCTGCAACGCAGCTCTGTGGCGCTTTCTGGATGTACCTGTTGGGCTAGTTGGTCCCCAGGGACCCTCAGGATTGAAGGGGATTTAATTCCCCATCTTAAAACGCGCCACGGGGCCTGTTTGCACACATGTCACCTGAAGCCCCGCCCCTCCCTTCACCACTGTGCAAACGCGCCCGTGGCGCGTTTTAAGTTGGGGGATTAGGTCCCCTTGAATCCTGAGGGTTCCTGGGGGCCAACTAGCCCACCATGTACCTCCAAAAGCGCCACAGAGCTGCGTTGCAGAGAGGTGTATAAAGGGCCGTGGCCTCTGTACACCTCTCTGCAACGCAGCCCCTGGCGCATACTGGAGGTTCCTGGTGGGCTAGTTGGCCCCCAGGGACCCCAGTATTCAAGGGGAATTACTTCCCATCTGCAAACGCGCCAGGGGTGCGCGTTTGCAGAGTGGTGAAGGAAGGGGGCGGGGCCTGCGGGCCGATCGTTTTTTTTTTTTTGTCCCTGAAGGGGGCTGTGTGGCCCCTTTCCTTTTTCTTATTTTTGGGCCCTGGGGACCCCATCCCCCAGGGCCTTACCCCCTTTTTTTTTTTTAATTATTTCTGGGGAGGGGGGCTGCGTGGCCCCCCTCCCGGGTTACTACTTGCCCTGGGGACCCCATCCCCCGGGGCCTGGCCTCTGGTTGGGGACTGTGGGGGGGTCCCCAAACCCCCCACAGTCCCGCCGGCTCCCCGTGTCCTACGGGAGCCGACATTGCTTTTACACATGGGGAGCAGCTAACATGCTGCTCCCCGTGTGGAAAAGCAATTGTCTTTGGATATTGGAAGCGAGAGCAGGTTTCCCTGCTCTCTCTTCCAATATCCAAAGCAGTTTGCAATGACAGGACGGGAGCCGCGAGGCTCCCGTCCTGTCATTGCAAACAGCAGTGTCCCGGGGGAAGGCACCCTGGGACACTGCAGGAGCCGGCCCTGGGGGGGTGGCGGTCCCCAGGGCCACCACAGGCTCCAGGAGGGGGGCCGCGCGGCCCCCCTCCCCACATCAGCAAAGCCCCGGGGAGGTGGTGGTCCCCGGGGCTTCGGGGGTCCAAAACGGACCCCCATTTTAATTTGTTAGTGCCCTGGGGAGGTGGTGGTCCCCGGGGCGTGTGGGGGGGGCTGGAGCCCCCCCACACAGGTTTTAAAAAAGAAAACAAAAAAGCCCCGGGGAGGTGGCGGTCCCCGGGGCTGCGGGAGGGCTCAGAGCCCTCCCGCACCATTTATGATAAAGCCCCGGGGGTGGTGGTCCCCGGGGCTTGGGGGCCCTTAGAGGCCCCCCATACATAAAATAAACACCCCCAGCATGCCCCCGGGACTTGGCCCACCCGGGGGCAAATACTATCGAAGCGCGGGAGACCGCGCTTCAATTTATTTTTTTTTATCGGCAGGATCCACGCACCCTGAGCGCATCCTGCCAATTTTTTTAAATAACAAAAAATGCTTTTTTCTGCCCAGGGGGTCCTTGTGGGACCCCCTGAGCAGACCTAGGGGGTCAGGGTGTTTCTACCCTGCCCCCTTTGTGCGTTTTGCGCACTTTTTTACTGCTTTCTTGTTCCTCGGTTCTACCGAGGAACAAGATGGCTGCCAACACTTCCTGGTTTAGAGTGTTGACAGCCAATTAGCAGACAGCTCGTGATCGGGAGGGTGCGCGAATCCGACGCGGCCATAGATATATATGTACTTTTACTTTTGATTTTCTCCGCAACTACTGAACGGATTTACACCATTTAACAAAAAGGGTTCTTTCTGAACCAAGAACTACCTCTTTGCCAAATTTGGTGTAATTCCGTTCAGCAGTTCGGGCTGTAGCCGTGTCTAAAGTTTCCTATGGGAAAATGAATGGGGAAAACACGTTTTGGGACCCCCCTTTTTCCTCGGCCCCCGCTTGACGAATCACCCTGAGAATTGCAGGGTAGGAGCGGACCGGAGCGGGCCATAAAGTTTGAAAATTTCGCAAAGATTCGTCAACCAACGCAAGAGTTATTTCAAATAGAATGTCGCGGATTTCCTATGGAAAATAGGTCCTAACTATAACTATTTACTGGCGACCGCCAGTAGATAATATATATATATATATATATATATATATATATATATATATATATATATATATATATATATTCACTGAAAAAAACATAGGTTTCAGGGGCGTTATAGTTAGTTGGACATTTCACTCGTACAAAACCATAGAAATTCCCCCGTTATAGTAGTTCAGCTAACTATAACTCGCGCGCCCGCAATGCACTGCTGATGACGTCACATATTACATCACTCATGACATGGTCAGTGACATCACTCATGACATCACTGATGACATCTCAAATGACATCACTGATGACATCACTGATGACATCATCCTTGTGATAGAGTGGCAGACCTCCTCTCACCCTAATATAACCTTTGATACACACACTCAAAAATACAAACAACATTTTCAAAACAATGGACATACCAATGCCAGTTACAACACACCTATTCAGTAATTCCAAGATCTACACACACATCCACTCATTCACCAACAGTCCCTATACAGTCACTCATACATGTACTCACTCATCATATGTACTCATACACCTATACATCCTGTTACACACCGCCACTCATCCATAGAGATACTCACACACATAGTCACACATGCAAACAAAGTATCAAACATCCATTTACTTGCATATACAGTTATACACACACTACCACACTTACTTCTACAGAAACTTACACATACTTACTCTCTTAAACAATCACTTATAGAAACACCTACTTATTTGTACAGGAACTCTTCCAATCTCTCACTCTCACATATACTCACTTATGTACACCAATACTCACATATACTAGTTTAAAACATATGTAGTTACTCATAAAGACACTATTGAGACAGTCATTCACTCACTAACACACCCATACACATACTCATCCACCTATACAGTCCTGCACACATGCTGTCTTCAACACATACAAACAGTGAGTCACTCATTCATGCATCTATGCACTAAGTAATACCCCCACCGAACCATACAGACACTCAGACACTCATACTGATACTCAAAAAACCAACTAATAACCCATATAGACTCATGTAGCTACTCACCAACCCATGCAGCCACTTATATACAAAGTGAGAGACTGATACAGATATTTTCATATTTAAACATTACTCACTAACCCATGTATTCACTAAGATACACTTAGTCAGTTATACAATCAATTTTACAAAACAAAATCATCCATTTAGACACTTATATATCCATTTATTCTTCCATCGACCTTGAGATATACATATATAAAACATATTTAATTTTCAGAAAAACACACATTCACTGGATGATGTCATCAGTGATGTCATTTGAGATGTCATCAGTGATGTCACTGACCATGTCATGAGTGATGCAATATGTGACGTCATCAGCAGTGCATTGCGGGCGCGCGAGTTATAGTTAGCTGAACTAACTATAATGGGGGAATTTCTATGGTTTTGTACGAGTGAAATGTCCAACTAACTATAACGCCCCTGAAACCTATGGTTTTTTCAGTGAATTTCTAAGGTTTTTTAAATGCTAATTTCTAACTATAACGTGCCTGAAACCTATGGTTTTTTCAGTGAATATATATATATTTATTATACTATGTATACATGTGAAAATGTCTCGGTCCCCTGTTTGCCTCGGTGGCACGGAAAAAATGGGTGGAACTGACGTCAGCACGCCGACGAGGTTCTCTTATGTCTCCGATGACGTCATACGGTGTCGCGAGCGGAGCCGTGCTATTATGACGTCCTCGTTGACGTGGGAGAGCTAGGAAAGAATTTCCGTGGAATGCTGGTGCAGGGGATATTCACCTAAGTGTTCAGGCTAGTCCTTTGGGAGCAACTGTTTATGTTGCCACTCCAGAAACCGAAACCAGTGATCCGAGGGCAGAGGCCCTGCAGATGGCACACGAGGTGGGGTGCCCAGTCGTGTGCACCGGTGGGGCAGCGAAGTGACAAGCACCACAACCCACAAAAAAGGTAACGAGGGCACTGAATAACACAGGATCTTCTCTTTGTATCTGGCAGGAACAACGAAGTTAAAATGCCCTAGTACCAAAATGTAGAATTAGTGCTACAACGGTCTTCAAGAGGACCTGCGATGCCGCTTCTGCCTCCCGTACCCTGGAGGTGGCACATGGGTCACGCGGTACGGTCATACTGCGGTGGGACGCACACTCGTTGACCTCTCATGGCACTGCTCCACACTTCAGGGAGGACGCTTTCCATTAGCTATGTTTTCTGATGACATGTCGCGCCGGCCCCGTCCAACAACAGAACTCCTTTAGATCCAAACAGACTCTTCCACTCTCTCACCGGAAGTGAAACCAGGCCACGCGGACACTTTCACAATACAACAGCCGGGAATGCACTTTTCGGTAAAAAAAACACATTCCTTCCTCCTAATTAATCAAATAAACGTCTCACTGAAGAACAGGGGCCAGCTTCGATCGGTAAACAGCCGTTACAACGACTTTTTTACTTTGCGATACCATTACAACGCATGCATTACCATGCATGCGTTGTACATCACGAAGTCATTACTACGCATTTTTTTAGAATGCATGGTCATTTACCACGCATGCCTTTACAACAAATTTTGTTGTAAAGGTATGTATGGTAAATGACCATGCGTTCTAAAAAACATGTAGACGATCCATGTTGTTGTAAGGAAACAGATGCTGTTCCGTTTCCTCACAACGACGTGCACCGCCCCTCAGAGACGACGTGAAGCAGGAACCACGAGGAGAGAGGAACCACGAGGAGTGAGAGGTAAGGGGTATTGGGCATGGGGTGGGGGTTTCTTTTCTAGGGTTTAGGGTAGTGCAGTGGTGTTTGGGTGGTGAAGGGGGTCGTGCTGGGGGTAGTGTTTTAGGGTTTAGGGTAGTGCAGTGGTGTTTGGGTAGTGTAGGGGGTCGTGCTGGGGGTAGTGTTTTAGGGTTTAGGGTAGTGCAGTAGTGTAGGGGGTCGTGCTGGGGGTAGTGTTTTAGGCTTTAGGGTAGTGCAGTGGTGTATGGGTAGTGTAGGGGTCGTGCTGGGTTAGTGTTTTAGGGTTTAGGGTAGTGCAGTGGTGTTTGAGTAGTGTAGGGGGTCATGCTGGTGGTAGTGTTTTAGGGATTAGGGTAGTGCAGTGGTGTTTGGGTAGTGTAGGGGGTCATGCTGGGGGTAGATTTAGGGTTTAGGGTAGTTCAGTGGTGGTTGGGTAGTGTAGGGAGTCGTGCTGGGGGTAGTGTTTTAGGGTTTAGGGTAGTGCAGTGGTGTTTGTGTAGTGTAGGGGGTTGTGCTGGGGGTAGTGTTTTAGGGTTTATGTTAGTGCAGTGGTGTTTGGGTAGTGTAGGGGGTAGTGCTGGGGTAGTGTTTTAGGGTTTAGGGTAGTGCAGTGGTGTTTGTGTAGTGTAGGGGGTAGTGCTGGGGGTAGTGTTTTAGGGTTTAGGGTATGGCAGTGGTGTTTGGGTAGTGTAGGGGTCGTGCTGGGGGTCGATTTAGGGTTTAGGGTAGTGCAGTGGTGTTTGTGTTGTGAGGGGGTCGTGCTGGGGGTAGTGTTTTAGGGTTTAGAGTAATGCAGTGGTGTTTGTATAGTGAAGGGGGGTTTAGGGTAGTGCAGTGGTGTTTGTGTAGTGTAGGGGGTCATGCTGGGGGTTGTGTTTTAGGGTTTAGGGTAGGGCATTGGTGTTTGTGTAGTGTGGGCGTAGTGTTTTAGGGTTTAGGGTAGTGCAGTGGTGTTTGGGTAGTGTAGGAGGTCGTGCTGGGGGTAGTGTTTTAGGGTTTAGGGTAGTGCAGTGGTGTTTGTGTAGTGTGGGAGGTCATGCTGGGGGTAGATTTAGGGTTTAGTGTAGTGCAGTGGTGTTTAGGTAGTGTAGGGAGTCGTGCTGGGGGTAGTGTTTTAGGGTTTAGGGTAGTTCAGTGGTGTTTGTGTAGTGTAGGGAGTCGTGCTGGGGGTAGTGTTTTAGGGTTTAGTGTAGTGCAGTGGTGTTTGGGTAGTGTAGGGGGTCGTGCTGGGGTAGTGTTTTAGGGTTTAGGGTAGTGCAGTGGTGTTTGTGTAGTGTAGGGGGTCATGCTGGGGGTAGTGTTTTAGGGTTTAGGGTAGTGTAATGGTGTTTGTGTAGGGGGTAGTGTTTTAGGGTTTAGGGTAGTGCAGTGGTGTTTGTGTACTGTAGGGGGTCATGCTGGGTTCTAGTGTTTTAGGGTTTAGGGTAGTGCAGTGGTATTTGTGTAGTGTAGGGGGTAGATTAGGGTTTAGGGTAGTGCAGTGGTGTTTGGGTAGTGTAGGGGGTCGTGCTGGGGGTTGTGTTTTTGAGTTTAGGGTAGTGCAGTTGTGTTTGGGTAGTGAAGGGGGTCGTGCTGGGGGTAGTGTTTTAGGGTTTAGGGTAGTGCAGTGGTGTTTGGGTAGTGTAGGGGTCAACCAACATGAATTTGTCCTTGTGTGATGTAACCAATGCTCATGTAAAGCACTCCAATACCTGACCAGTCTGCACTATATAAAACTGCAAAAAAACAAAAAATAAAAAGTGTTTTGCACACTTCTGTCATTGGGCTATACGTGGGCTACCTCTGGGTGATATTTGTGCTAAATGTGGGCTCTTTTTTCTCTGGTGGCCATCTTGGGAGACTTATTTGTTATGAAGTTTCCTAATTTCCTCATTTACTACAGTCTCCTCAGTAGGAAATGCTTTCAGTTTTTTACTTTGATTCCATCATGAAGGCATTCAGATGTGTCACACATTTGCCATAAATTCAGAATGTTAGCACTCTAGTTGTTCATTAGATCACTGTAGTAAAGCTACTGCTCACCAAGGAGTTAACTGGAAGTCTACTGCTGGTATTGAAAGTGATTGTTTCAGTCTGCATGTCAGAAGTTTCTAATGAAATAGAAGAGGATTTGAGATCTCACTTAAAACATGCTCTAATTTTTCTTTTTGCAGCACTAACCATAATTTCTATGGCAAAATGAACCCCCTCATTTTGTTCCTTTTTAAATTAAATGTTTTAAGTGTTACCAGTTTATTCCAATCAAGATGGCTTCAGGTGTGCCATACTTTTGTCATAAGTAAGGCTGTTAGCACTCTAGTTGTTCTTTAGAACACTCTGGGAAGCTGCAGTAGTACACAAAGGCATCAACTGACAGGCTGCTCCTGTTGAAATATAACAGGAAGATATTTGAGATCTCACTTAAAACATGTCCTAATTTTTCTTTCTACAGCACTAACCATAATTTCTATGGCAAAATAAACCCCCTCATTTTGTTCCTTTTTAAATTAAATGTTTTAAGTGTTACCAGTTTATTCCAATCAAGATGGCTTCAGGTGTGCCATACTTTTGTCATAAGTAAGACTGTTAGCGCTCTAGTTGTTCTTTAGAACACTCTGGGAAGCTGCAGTAGAACACAAAGGCATCAACTGACAGGCTGCTCCTGTTGAAATATAACAGGAAGATATTTGAGATCACACTTGAAACATGTCCTAATTGTTCTTTCTACAGCACTAACCATAATTTCTATGACAAAATGAACCCCATCATTTTGTTCCTTTTTAAATTAAATGTTTTAAGTGTTACCAGTTTATTCCAATCAAGATGGCTTCAGGTGTGCCATACTTTTGTCATAAGTAAGGCTGTTAGCACTCTAGTTGTTCTTTAGAACACTCTGGGAAGCTGCAGTAGAACACAAAGGAATCAACTGACAGTCTCTGCCATTGTTGGATGTACATGTTTTACTGAGAATGTCAGACTTCATTCTCACATGACTGAGAAAGATAATGTGAATTTACAGAAAATATGCTCTCATTTTAGCTTCTGGAGCACCTTCCAAAACTGTATGGGACAAGCATGTGAAAATAGTTCTCTCAAACCTGATTCATGATATCCCAGCAGAGGGTTTTTCACAGGGTAAAATCACCTTAGAACACACCACAATTCCTGAAATTAGTATGGTACCATCAACAAATGAATTCTAATGTAACTAAAGTCTGTTATCACCCTTTATAGTTCTCCTTTTGGTAACCCTCAAAATCTTCGATTCACTACAATGCATTTCAATGGGGTACTATCATTTATATTGGTCCCAAGATGGCTGCCAGCAATTCCAGGATGAAGTGCTGACAGCCAATCAGATCTCACGATGACATGTGTGGTTAGGCTCCGCCCAGATATATATGTGTTTTTACTTTTGATTTTCTCAGCAACTACTGAACGGATTTACACCATTTAACAAAAGGGTTCTTTCTGAACCAAGAACTACCTCTTTGCCAAATTTGGTGTAATTCCGTTCAGCAGTTCGGGCTGTAGCCTTGCATAAAGTTTCCTATGGGAAATTGATTTTTTGACTCTTATTTTTTTAATTTCTCCGCAACTACTGAACGGATTTACACCATTTAACAAAAAGGGTTCTTTCTGAACCAAGAACTACCTCTTTGCCAAATTTTGTGTAATTCCGTTCAGCAGTTCGGGCTGTAGCCGTGGCTAAAGTTTCCTATGGGAAAATGAATGGGGAAAACACGTTTTGGGACCCCACTTTTTTCTCGGCCCCCGCTTGACGAATCACCCCAAAACTTTCAGGGTAGGAACGGACCGGAGCGGGCCATAAAGTTTGAAAATTTTGCGAAGATTCGTCAACCGACGCAAGAGTTATTTCAAATAGAATGTTGCGGATTTCCCATGGAAAATAGGTCCTAACTATAACTATCTACTGGCGACCGCCAGTAGATAATATATATATATATATATATATATATATATATATATATATATATATATATATATATATATATATATAAACAATGTTTATTACAACCATATGAAAGTACACAATATAATTACAATTTTCTTCATAACGATATTGTATACAAAAAAACTGTATTCTTACTTTTGGAATTCTGTTACACTATATTTTTGCAGTAGTGATATTTTTGACAACATATTTATGTCACATGATATTTTGGAATCAATATTTGTTTCAGTTACCATATTTAACATGTGCCCATTTTGAAATTGTCCCTGGGCGTGTCCATAATCACACTCTGAGAATGTGCATTTTTCCATGAAGAAGGCTGTTGCCCCCCCTCTTCCCCCCCCAACTAACTACCTTTCTTCACTCTTGTAAAAAAAACACAAGCCTTGGTTAAGAATTTCTGTTTTACACTCCAAATATAAAAGGTTGGTTCTCAAATGGATGCTTCAACTTTTGGAAAGTTTGCCATGTTTCACCTGGGCACATTTTGAGAATGTTTCTTTCCATAAAGATGCTAATGTACCACTGCCAATGTGATATTTTAGGTCGAGCCTAGAGTCAGTGCACATGCGCTGCTCTGCGAGGCATTTTGTATTCCATGTGTAATGTTTGAACATGCCCACCACACGCCCACTGCCTTTCATTGGTTGCACGGGCTGCCTTTGCAAATTCCATCGTTTTCATTGGTACATAGTGTAAGTTTGTGCCGCCTTTGGGCTGTTTTGTTCCTGCCCTGGCGATTGCCCCTGCTACAGGGATCCCTTTACTATGGGCCATATGTTCTGTTTCAACTAACTATATTTTCTTTCTGCCCACTCCTTGCTGGCACACGGCGGCGCTACTGGCAGTTCGCTTAATCTCCCCATGCCTTCTCCCAACAACACCTCCCGCCCCTCGCAGCTTTTTTTAGGCTGCTCGTGTCTTCGGTGCAGCTTGTTGACTAATGTGTCATGGTGTTGTGATTAGGTGTAAGCAGTCTCAGAGAACTCTGACTGGTACCACCAAACCACAGGGATTTTGCTGAAGTTGACATACGTCCGGGTTCTTGAGAACAGCGGATACACTTGTGGTTTGTGTAACAGGTACTCCTCACCGGCTACATCTGGGACTATTGTTTATTTATAGTTATTTGTATAGTGGCCTCGCATTGCTTCTAGGTGCTGCTGAGATAGCTAGAGGAGAGATAAAGGGGGGAGATCAGAGGTTAGAACAGAAAGGCTTTCAGTTGTTTTCTGAATGTCAGCTAGTTGTTGAGTTGTGAAGGGTTTGAGGCATGTTGTTTTGCATGTTAAGTCCAACTACTTAAATGGACTGGTCATTTCCTCGAGACTTGCAGTTTGTTAAAGGAAATACGGAAACGTTGAAGTTGTTGGAGAGGAGTTTCCTGGGAGTATTTTTTTTTATTTAAAGAAAAGTGTTCTGCATGTATTTGATGCAGAACTATCGAGACATTTAAACATGAGGTGGAGTGTTTTGAAGGTGACCCACTTGTTACCCCCAGCCAGTGGAGGCTTCCGCGATGCTGCACAACAGCTTGCAATTTGTCCAGGTCATAGATAAGGCCTGCAGCAGTTTTCTGGGCCTCTTGACATCTGTTAATTTTGTATGCAAGCATTCCTATAAAGATAGAGTTTTAGTAGTTCAACCAGGATTTTACTAGAGCCCCAACTAGCCAGGGGTGGTGGTCTTTGACTATGAATAGTAAAGTGTTTTTCTTGGGGTGGGATGTAATTTTAGTTGGTGGAATGAGGCGTTAAACACTGTTCCTATTTTGGAGTTGAGCGTCCCAGAGTTTGCCTCGGTTTCTAAAGTGCCACCATGTGGGTGATACTGGAGGTTTACTGGAGTTTTTTGTTTTGTTTTATATAGCGCAAACTCGACCCGATGGTATCAGAGCGTCAGTTACGGAGTGGCACATTCATTTTTCTGGTAGGTACATGGAGATTAAGTGATTTGCCCAGAATCATTGGATGTTGAGCGTCCCTGCCGAGACTCGAACCCGGTTCCCCAGCTTCGAGGTTGACCGCTCTAGCCGTTAGGCCACATCCTTTGTGACAAAACAGTTTCATGCCAGTGGTTGTATGGACATCCCTGTTTTCCCTCTACTGAGTGAATTACTCACTGAAAAGAAATGTGTTTCTCGGCCCTAAAGTATAGTAAATTAGGGACAATTGGGAATGATCTATTTAACACGCTACAGGGCTTTAGTTTCCTGCCATATATTCCGTATTTGTGTTAGCCAAGGTCGCCTTATGTAGTTCTGCGATGGTGCCACTACGACAAATGTTTTATCATCTAATTGTGGATGTAACTGCCTGCTATATAAAATGTATCTTTTGAGCCGTTGTAAGTCGTGTCATCGGTTTGCATTAAAAACGGTTAACCCAAACACGCCACTTTTTAATTACTTCAAGATGATTGGCAAATAAAAAAAAAATTAAAAAAAACCTTTTTTCCTTGTTATTCATCTACATTTCCCGCATGCTCTCTGCCTGTAATTCTCAATTAACAGGTGTCATCCTCAAAGTACATAGCTTGTATTCCTTTGAGCGTAGTGAACGTTGCGAATCGTGCTGAAGTTGATAGGTTAATAATGACAGGATCCTTCCTGTTCTAAAGGAGGAATGTGACCTAATTTGCGGTACATTGAGCAAGGGTTTGTCAGTGGCTGCAATGGCTGAATTAAAAAAAATTGATTTAAAAGTCGCACAATATCCGGTTATGATAAAGCAAACACTAAAACTAGTGTTTAGACTTCTGCTGGTGAAGTAATCTGACCGGGAGGACCAACACCGATAACCAATGGGCTGATGTAAAATGCCATGTAGTTTGACTAGGCAGGGTGTAGCCTGTTTTCCTGGTAGACAGTTACACTCTGTGCCCATTCTTTTCATTCCTGGACAGTGGACACCAACTTTCGATTGCACAATGCCTAGCATGTGGAATGATGAATATGAAAGGACGTGGCGGCAGGGTGTGGTTGTTCACGAGCCACCAGAGGCAATGGGTGGTGCTGTTTTTAGGTAGAAGCGTAGACAGCACAGCTGCCTGGTTTGCTGATGCCATCTTGGGGACATTCCGAAAGCTTAACTGGGAATGCATTCCTCCCATTGCTTACCATTGGCTTTGTGGTTTGTAACTCAACTGTGCTTGCTTTCTATTTGCTGGCTTTTTCTGTTTTAGGCTGCCCAGCTTCAGTTCGGCCCTTCCCTGGCCCAATATCTATTTACTGTATTCTTCCACTAGTACTCGCTTTCTGTAAACAGGGCTTCAAATCTTGTTCTTATGTTGCCACATTTGCTGTGCATTCAAATACAGAGATCAGATGTCAGGCTCAGTCTTCCAAGGGAGCTTGGTGTTTACTTTTCTTTCTCTAACTTCAAAGTAAGAAGATTTGTGTGAGAATCATGCTGACTACTGAGGGTGTGCTGGAGGAAGGCTTGACAATATTTTTTCTAGCACACAACAACATTTTAATGCCTGTATAATAACTGTGCAGATATTTCAGAATATATCAGGAGTAGGGAAGCACAAATGAAGCACATTTTATGGTAATTCTGAAGTGTGATGGAAACAAATATTTGAAAATGATCAAAACAAGCCCTCTACACCACTTCACTCTATGCCTCTCTACTCTGCACCTGCACTCTTGACCACTCTAGTTTAGACCACTCTACTCTGCACCACTCTACGCCACTCCACACTTCACCCCTCCACTCTATACCACTCTACTCTGCACTCTGACTCTGCCACTGCACTCAAAGCCACTTCACTCTATGCCACTGCACTGTACTCTGTACCACTCCACTTCATGCCAGCGCACTCTATGTGCCCTCCAATCTAATCTGCACGATAGCACTCAAGGTCACTGCATTCTACGCTACACCACTGAATACCACCATACACCACTCCACTCCTCTCTGGGCCACTGCAATCTATGCTGCATCACTCCACTCTGTGCCGCTCCACTTTACTCTAATCACTGTACTCTACGCCATTTCACTCTACATCAACGTACTCTACACCACTTTACTCAAATCCAATACTCTACACCACTGCACTATACACCAATCTACTCTGCACCACTGCACTCTACGCCACTACAACAATCTACGCTATGCCAGTGCAATCTATGCCACTCTGCACCATTGAACTATAGGTCACTGCACTCTATGCTACTACTCTGCACCACTGCACTCTACACCTCCCTACTCTGCACTACTGCACTCTACACCATGCACTCTACACCACTCCAATCTAGGCTACTCCACTCTACACCACTCCACTCTATGCCATTCTACTCCGCAACACTGCACTCTATCCCAATGCACTATACTCTGTACCTTTCCACTCTATGCCATTGCACTTTGCACCACTACTCTATGCCACTTCACTCTACCCTGCTCTACCCTACTCTACCCCCACTCCACTTTGCTCTGAAATAATCTATGCTGCACCACTCTTTTCTCCATTTTGCACCACTCTTTTCTCCATTTTACACCTCTCTTTTCTCTATTGTGCACCACTCTGAGCCACTCTATTCTGAACCACTGAATTTTCCACCAATGCACTCTACACCACTGCACTGTACACCAACTACTCTACACCACTCTATGCTAGTGGTTCCCAGCCTTTTGACTCCTGGGGACCCCACTAACTCCCTACTGGAAGCCAGGGACCCCCAAGCAATTTGTACTATTTAAATTTCAAACCTTAAAACAGTAATTTGCAAAAAATACACAAACCAGTGCACACCAAACAAATTCTCTAATTACTAAAGACTTGATGACTTTATGTTGACAAAGTCAATATAGCGGCCATGCTTATTTATTTATTAATTTTGTTTACTAGCGCCCATTCGACGCTTTCACATTCATAGAGGCTGCACCCCTGTCTTTAGACGAGTCACATCTAAAGAAAGGTGCGCAGCCGATATTAAAGTGAAAGCGCTGCATGGGTGCTTTTACCAAAAAAAAACATCTGTTTGTCAACTTAACCAACATATACTTTTTTTTGTCAAAGCCCTCAATTCCACGGTTTGACTTTAATGTCGGCCACAACCCTTTCTTTAGACGCGGCTTGTCTAAAGAAAGGGGCGCGGCCTTGTAGAATGTGAAAGCGCTGCATGGGCGCTAGTAAAAAAACAAATAGTTGCAATGCAATAGGTCTCGCATTAGCAAGAGTTTAAGCCAATAGCTCAAACTCTTGTAAATGCGAGACCTATTGCATTGCAAATACTTGTTCTACTCTTGCACAAAGGACAGCTAGCCCCATTCTTCAAATCCACTTACAGAATTTGTGCTCACAAACACAGTAAATGTTTTAAGTTTGTTAACCAAGGTTTACGTACATATATACAGGTATTTATAGAATGTGAGCCTGGGTAGCTAGAAAGAGCCCCAAGAGCAGGTAGAAGAAATACTTTGAGAGAAAGAAGAGTTTTGTGAGGAGAGGACCATTGCATTCTCAAATTATAGAGACAAAAAATATAAAGATGTCTCAGTTCTTAAATCTATTTCTCTGTTGCAATAATCCTAAAGGGTCAGCATGGGGAGTTTGTTGCAATAAGAATACAGTTTTATCTTCCTTAGGGAGACGAGAGTTCATAAGATGGTGGCTAGAAAAGAAAATGAGAACTCAGATTCTTGGATTTTTAAGAAAATGTGGACCTTTCTGGATGAACACAGTTTAAATCAGTTAATGCTGCATTTGAAGTGGGATTAATAGATATGGGATAATTTCAGTCTATGTCTGGTGGTGGTTTGAGTGTCACTATTATCACAACATCTCATGTGCATATATAAAGTATACATTCACGCCTGGGAGTATCTTGGTGCTGAATACCATATGTTTATTGTTATGCAAGTAAATGGTGCTTATTGTATGAACCTTGGAAGGATGAAAGGATGAGTAGAAGCACCAGGATACAAACATGTCAGAGAGAGCTTAAACAAATATCCCTCAAGTGGATTAATTAGTTTAATAAGCCACCAGACTAACACAATCTGTATGGGTTCTTCAACATAGCTATCATGACACCCATCACTGTGGAGACTTGACTATGAGTGTAATCACACAATATCTCCATGGGGACTTGATCATGACTATAATCACACACTATCTCTGTGCACTATCCCTGTGCATCCCTATATTCATACACTATCTCTTTGGGTACATGTGCATCCTTACATTCACACACTATCTCTTTGGGGACCTGGGAATGTCTATAATCACACACTATCTCTGTAGGGACCTGGGCATGTCTATAATACACACTATCTCTGTGGGGACCTGTGCATCTTTAAATTCACACACTATCTCTGTAGGGACCTGGGCATGTCTACAATAACACACTATCTCTGTGGGGACCTGGCATGTCTATAATCACACACTATCTCTGTGGGGACCTGTGTATCCCTATAATCATACACTATCTCTGTGAGGACCTGGGCATGTCTATAATCACACACTATCTCTGTGGGGACCTGTGCATCCTTATATTCACACATTATCTCTGTAGGGACCTGGGCATCTCGACAATAACACACTATCTCTGTGGGGACCTGGACATCCCTATAATCACAAACTATCTCTGTGGGGACCTGGGCATGTCTATAATCACACAATATCTCTGTGGGGACCTGGACTGCCCCATAATCACAAACTATCTCTGTGGGAACATGGCCATGTCTATAATCACACACATTTTCTTTGACGAGCGTTGTAATACTATAGTCACACACCAACTCTGTGGGGACCTGGACACCTCTATAATCACACACTATCTCTGTGGGGACCTGGGCATGTCTATAATCACACACTATCTCTTTAGGGATAGTGGTAATACTATAATCACACACTATCTCTGTGGGGACATGGACATCAATATAACCAATCACACACTATCTTTGTGGGGAATTAAGCATGAGTGTTATCACACACAATCTCTGTGGGGACCTGTGATTCACTATAATCCCACAATATGTGTGCAGGTCTTGGGCATGACTATAATCACACACTATCTGTGACTCCACCTCAGCATCACTATAATCACATGCCATGTCTGCAAGAATCTGAGCATGATTATTATAATACACCATTTCTCCAGGAAACTGAACATTTCTATCAAAACCCTCTCTATATAGGGAGTTAAACATGACTATCATAACAATTTTTATATGGGGACTTGAATATGATTGTAACCACCCACTCTCTGAAGACTTGAACATAACTACAATTATACACTATCCCTGAGGGGAACTTGAATATGAATATAATCACACTCTATCTCTATGGGAACCTTAGAGTGACTATAATTAAATGCTATATCTGTGGACACCTGGGCACAACTGTAATGACATACTATTTCTGCATGAATGTCAGCATAAGTATCATTGTATGCTATGTAAGACTTGACCATGACTATCATAACACTCTCTATGTGGGCACTTAAACATGATTATAATCACACACTATCTATGCGGGGACTTGAACATGACTGTAATCACACACTGTCTCTGTGGGGACCTGGGAATTACTATAATAACACACTGTTTCTGCATGAACTGCAGCATGACAATCATTGTACACTATCTCTAGGGGTACTTGAATGTGACTATAACCAGACACTATATCTCTGGGGACCTGGACATGACTATAGTAATCAGGCACTATCTTTTGGAGGATTTGAGAATGCGTATAATGACATGCTATCTGTGTGGCAAACCTGGGCGTCACTCTAATGACACACTATCTCATGTGACTTCAACATAACTATCATCACACACTATCTCTACAGAGAATTGAGTATTATTATAATCACTCACCATCTCTGCGGGGGCTTTAACATAAATATAATCACACTCTGTCTATGGGGACTTGAGGGAGACTATAATTAAACACTATGTCCGTGGGAACCTGAGCATCAATATCATCATGCACTATCTCTGTGGGGGCTTGAAAATGACAATCACAACACACTCCCTATGTCAGCTCTTGAACATTACTATAATCATTTGCGATATCTTTGGGGGCTATTACTGTACAGCCACACCAAGACGATGGTAAAGTTGATGCAAAAAACTAGGTAATTTCAACTTGGCTTTCCCATCTGACCAAATTGCATGCTCTTTGGCCTCTATATTAATGTAACTATTCGTTGGATCCTTATCCCTTAATGTTTGTGAGAACTCAGCAATAGACTAGATATCTGTGAATCCCTTTCCATGGACTTTATATACTATAGTTTCTACTGAGAAATGCGTTATCATCAAAATCCATTTGCTGGATGCTTATAGGACACAAAGGGCTATTCATATATGTTTAAACTATCATGTAATATAGGTAAAGCACTGAAAAATAACATTTAGCCATTTGTTTGTGAATGTTTTTAATCACAAAAGATAATTATTGAGTAAGTCCCCGCAAGGATGGTAACACACGTTCAAGTCCCCACAAAGATGGTTCTGTGCGCGCGATTAAATAATCATATATTTGCAGATTTGAAGCAGGATCCTATATAATGAATTTTTTCTTAACATTTTTCTGTTATTGGTATGTTTTAAAAACATTGGGAAAGGTTAGTCCCCACAAGGCAGGTGTGCACACATAGTCCCCACAAGGATGGTAACACGTGTAAGTATGTGTTGGTGAGTGTTTAGATGTCTCAGTGGTACATGCATGAGTAACTACATATGTGAAAGGCAGAATATGTGAGTGTTGGATTTTTTTGGATGACTATATGTGAGAGTGAGTGATTGTGAGAGTGGCTGTATGGATGAGTGTGTGCTTGTGTCAGTGATTGTATAAGAAAGTATATGTTAGTATCTGAATGAATAAGTGAGGTGGTGTGTGAATAATTGTGTATGTGAGTAAATGGGCGAGTGATTGATTCTTTGCATGACTGACTATGTGTGTGAGTAACTCTATGGGTGAGTGGTGATGTGTGAGTGTCTGTATAGGTGTATGAGTACATATGATAGTGCTGTATTGATGACTGACTGCATGTATGAGTGACTGTATGGGTGAATGAGTAAATGTGTGTGTAGACCTAGGAATCAGTGAGTGGGTATGTAGTAACTGGTATTGGTGTATCTTTGGTTTCAAAAATAGTAGTCTGTATTTTAGAGTGGGTGTATCAAAGTTTATATTAGGGTGTGAGGAGGTGCATCAGATTATCACGTGGATGATGTCATCAGTGATGTCATCAGTGATGTAATATGAGATGTCATCAGTGATGTCATTGACCATGTCATGAGTGATGTAATATGTGACGTCATCAGCAGTGCATTGCGGGGGTGCGAGTTATATTTACCTAAACTAACTATAACGGCCAAATTTCTCTGGTTTTGTACGACTGAAATGTCCAACTAACTATAATGTCCCTGAAACCTGTGGTTTTTTCAGTGAATTTCTAAAGTTTTTTAAATGCTAATTTCTAACTATAACGTCCCTGAAATCTGTTTTTTTCAGTGAATTTCAAAAGTTTTCTAAATGCTGATTTCTAACTATAACGTCCCTGAAACCTATGTTTTTTTTCCAGTGAATTTCTAAGGATTTTTAAATGCTAATTTCTAACGATGCCTACATAGGTAGGACATATGAAGAAAGAGGAAGAAAGGTTAAGAAAGAAGCAAGAGATATGCAGAAAGAACCAACAGAGGTGCACAAAGAGGCCTTGTTGCAAAGTCATCCTGTGCCCCCAACTTTTTGCTGACTGGTACTGGTGATAACTGAATCTGACTAACCAGAACCGGAGCCAGTGCTATGCTAAAAGACACTTAGAATACAGTGAAAACACCTACATACACTAGGGTGCACTATGGGTTGGGGCACCCCTGTGATTGGCTTGACCTCCCCTGTAAGGCCCTAGTACATAATAGGGCAGGGGGATTAAAACTACCTCTAAGTCGGAGGTGCAGAAAGAAGCAAGAGCAGTGCAGAAAGAACCAACAGAGGTGCAGAAAGAGGCAAGAGGGGTACAGAAAGAGGCAAGAAAAGTGCAGAAAGAAGCAAAAGAGGTGCAGAAGGAGGCAAGAGAACTGCAGAAAAAGGCAAGAGAGGTGCAGGAAGAGGCAGGAGAGGTGCACAAAGAGGCAAAAGGGGTATAGAAAGAGGCAAGAGGGGTGCAGAAAGAGGCAAGAAAGGTACAGAAAGAGGGAACAGGGGTGCAGAAAGAGATAGGAGGAATACAGAAATTTGCAAGAGAGGTGCAGAAAGAAGCATGAGCAGTGCAGAAAGAAGCAGGAGAAGTGCAGAAAGAAGCAAAAGAGGTGGAGAAATAGGGAAGAAGGTGCAGAAAGAGGCATGAGGGATGCAGAAATTTGCAAAAGAGGTGCAGAAAGAAGCAAGACCAGTGCAGAAAGAACTAACAGAGGAGCAAAAAGAGGCAAGAGGGGTGCAGAAAGGGGTAGGAGAGATGCACAAACTGGCAGGAAAGGTGCAGAAAGAGGCAACACAGGAACAGAAACATGCAAGAGAGGTGTAGAAACAAGCAATAGAAGTGCAGAAAGATGCAAGAGAATTGCTGAAAGAAGCAACAGAGGTGTGGAAAGAAGCAAGAGAAGTGCAGAAAGAGGCAAGTGAGGTGCAGAAGGAGGCAAGTGAGGTGCAGAAAATGGCAAGAAAACAGCAGAAAGAGGCAAGAGGGATGCAAAAAAGGGACAAAGGGTGCATAAAGAAGCAAGAGAGGTGCAGAAAGAAGCAAGAGAAGTGCAGAAAGAAAAGCAAGAGAGGTGCAGAAAGAGGGCAGACAAGTGCAGAAAGAGACAACATGGGTACAGAAAGAGACAACAGGGGTGCAGAAAGAAGCATGAGAGGTGCAGAAATAGGCAATAGAAGTGCAGAAAGAGGCAAGTGAGGTGCAGAATGAGGCTAGAGAACTGCAGAAAGAGGCAAGAGAGTTGCAGAAACAGGTAAAAGGGGTGCAGAAAGAGGGAACAGGTGTGCAGACAGAGTCAAGAGAGGTGCAGAAAGAGGGAAGAGGGGTGCAGAAAGAGGGAAGAGGGGTACAGAAAGAGGCAAGAGGGATGCAGAAATTTGCAAAAGAGGAGCATAAAGAAGCAAGAGCAGTGCAGAAAGAACCAACAGAGGTGCAAAAAGAGGCAAGAGAGGTGCAGAAATAAGTAGGAGAGGCGCACAAAGAGGCAAGACAAGTACAGAAAGAGGCAGGAGGGGTGCAGAAATAAGGAAGAGAAGTGCAGAAAGAAGCAACAGAGGTGCTGAAAGAGGGGTGAAGGGTGCATAAAAAGCAAGAGGTGTACATAAAGAAGCAACAGATGAACTGAAAGAGGCACGAGAGGTGTGGAAACAGGTAGGAAAGGTGCAGAAAGAAGGAACAAGGGTGCAAAAAGAGGCAAGAAAGGTGCAGAAAGAGGGAAGAGGGGTACAGAAAGAGGCAAAAGGGGTGCAGAACGAAGCAAGTTAGCTGCAGAAAGAGGCAACAGAGGTGCAGAAAGACGCAAGAGAAGTGCAGAAAGAAGCAAGAGAAGTGCCAAAAGAGGCAAGAGAATTGCTGAAAGAAGTAACAGAGGTGTAGAAAGAAGCAAGAGAAGTGCAGAAAGAGGCAAGAAAGGTACAGAAAGAGGCAGGAGGGGTACAGAAAAAAGGAAGAGAAGTGCAGAAAGAGGCAAGTAAGGTGCAGAAAGAACCAACGGAGGTGCAAAAAGAGGCAAGAGGGGTGCAGAAAAAAGTAGGAGAGGTGCACAAAGAGGCAAGACAAGTACAGAAAGAGGCAGGAGGGGTGCAGAAAGAAGGAAGTGAAGTGCAGAAAGAAGCAACAGAGGTACTGAAAGAGGCGGGAAGAGTGCAGAAAGAGCAAGATAAGTGCAGAAAGAAGCAACAGAGGTACAGAAAGAGGCAAGAAAGGTGCAGAAACAGGCAGGAAAGGTACAGAAAGAGGGAACTGGGGTGCAGAAAGATGCAAGAGAGGTGCAGAAAGAGAAAAAAGGGGTGCAAAAAGAGGCAAGAGGGGTACAGAAAGAAGCAAGTGAGGTGCAGAAAGAGGCAACAGAGGTGCAGAAAGACGCAAGAGAGGTGCAGAAACAATAAAGAGAAGTGCATAAATAGGGAAAAAGAATTGCTGAAAGAAGCAACAGAGGTGCAGAAAGAGGCAATAAAGGTGCAGAAAGAGGGAAGAGGGGTACAGAAAGAGGCGAGAGGGATGCAGAAATTTACAAAAGAGATGCAGAAAGAAGCAAGAGCAGTGCAGGCAGAACAAACAGAGGTGCAGAAAGAGGCAAGAGGGGTGCAGAAAGAGGTAGGAGAGGTGCACAAAGAGGCAAGAGGGGTACAGAAAGAGGCAAGAGGGGTGCAGAAAGAAGGAAGAAAAGTACAGAAAGAAGCAACAGAGGTGCTGAAAGAGACAAGAAGGGTGCAGAAAGAGGCAAGAGAAGTGCAGAAAGAGGCAAGAGAGATGAAGAAAGAAGCAAGTGAGGTGCACAAAGAGGCAAAATAGGTGCAGAAAGAAGAGAGTGAGGTTCAGAAAGATGCAAGAGAAGAGCAGAAAGTGGCAAGTAAGGTGCAGAAAGAGGCAAGAGAGGTATAGAAAGAGGCAAGATAAGTGTAGAAATAGGCAAGAGAAGTGCAGAAAGCAGCACTTGAGGTGCAGAAAGAGGCAAGAGAGGTACAGAAAGATGCTCGAGAAGTACAGAAGGAAGAGAGTGAGGTGCAGAAAGAGGCAAGAGAGGTACAGAAAGAGGCAAGGGAACTGCAGAAATAGGCAAGAGAAGTGCAGAAAGAGGCAAGAGAGGTGCAGAAAGAGGCAAGAGAGGTGCAGATAGAGGCAAGTGAGATGCAGAAAGAGGCAGGAGATCTGCAGAAAAAAGCAACAGTAGTGCTGAAAGAGGCAAGTGAGGTGCAGAAACGGGCAAGAGAAGTGCAGAAAGAGACAAATGAAGTGCAGAAAGAAGACAGTGAGGTGCAGAAAGAGGAAGAAAAGTGCAGAAAGAAGCAAGAGAAATGCAGAAAGAGGCAAGAGAGGCACAGACAGAAGAGAGGTTTGTGCACTATTAGTACCAGTTTAACACCCACATTTTGCAATAAGTAACACGTGACCATTCCAGCTTTGCAAAGGGCCTTCCACCACTCTGTAACACGTGACGCTGCATATTTGGGAACATTTGAGCCGTTTGAGCTGGAAACAAGGCTTTTGTTTGTTCAAATCTGCAGATTAGGCAGCAGATGATGGTATATTTGGCAAATGATGAAAATGTTTAATTATGTGAAAATTTGTGCAGCCGAACAGTCACATAATTCCACTGGACCTGCTCATACCTCTGACTAGGTCCAGAAGTGCTCCTCAGTGGTTCCTTCTTTTTTGTGTCTCATTGAGTTTATATTTTAGCTTCTATGGAAATGAGGAAGACTAAACCTGAGGTTACCACTCCACAACACAGACTACAATACCGCATAATTACTCTCCACAACACATAATCCCACTTCACATAATTCCTATACACTAAATATCACATACTTTCTATTCATATAATTTCACTGCACAACATACCACATAATTCCACTACACACAATGTACATCCACTCTACAACAAAAAACATTAGTAAAAAACTTTTACATCCACAACGCCAATAGCTCTAACTCACGCAAATGCGAAACCTATTACATTGCAAATGCTTCTTTAACTAGTAGTCGCGTTTGCAGAGTGGTGGAGACAGGGGGCGTGGCCTCCGAAGATGTCTTAGCAATCCCACTGTGTGGGACTTACTTGAGGTAACAAGAGGGGTAGTTGTCCCCCAAGGACATCCTTGGGGGCCAACTACCCCTCCTATTTCCTCCAGTAAGTCCCACACAGCAGGATTGCTAAGTTCTCATAGCAGGCCATGCCCCCTTTGCCCACCACTCTGCAAATGCACTCCCTGGCACATTCTTGGATGGGGATTGAAGTCACCTTCGCTGCTAGGGGTCCCTTGGGGAAACTAGCCTACCTCTTACCTCCAGTAAGCCCCACACAGTAGGATTGCTGAGAGGTGGACACACGCCACGCCCCCTTTCTCCACCACTCTGCAAACGTACCTCCTGGTGTGCTCTTCATTGGGGTATGAAGTCCCCTTGCCTACTGAGGGTCCCTGGTGGCACACTAGCCCACCAGGTACCTCCAGTAAGCCCCACACAGCTGGATTGCTGAGAGTGGTCCGAGGCCGTGCCCCCTTTTTACACCATTCTGCAAATGCGCCTCCTGGCGCACTGTTGCTTGGGGGATGAAGTCCACTTGTGTCCTGAGGTCCTCAGGACACAAGAGGACCTCATAGCCCCACCAGCAGTGCACCAAGAGGTGTGTTTGCAGAGTGGTGTAAAAAGGGGCATATCCTCGGACCACCTCTCAGCAATCCCACTAGTTGGCCCCAGAGACTCTCAGGAATGAAGGGGACTTAATCCCCCAACTTAGAACGTGCCAGGGGGCACATTTGCAGAGTGGTGCAGTGAGGGGGCGGGGCCTCCAGCGATATGCCGGCTTTTTCTAAATTTGATTTTTGGAAGGGGGACTGTATGCCCCCCCTTCCCTTCATTATTTTTGGGCCCTGGGAACCCCATCCCCCAGGGCCTGATCATTTTTTTTTTTAAATGGGAGGGCGGGGCTGCGCGCCCCCCTCCCATGGTGGATTTAGGCCCCGGGGACCCCATGCCCATATTTAATATTTTTTTAATTATTGTTGTTGAGGAGGGAGGCTGCGCGGCCCCTCTCCTGAGGCCTTTTATGCCCCCGGGGACCCCATCCCCTGGGGCTGTGCCTTGATCTTTTTTTTTTCATTTATTTATTTGATTCTTTTTAATTAGGGAGGGGGGCCGCATGGCCCCCCTTCCATTGGCCACTTCTGGCCCCAGGTACCCCATCCCCCAGGGCCTGGCCTCATGTTGGGGACCGTGGGGGGAGCCCCGATGCTCCCACGGTCCCTGCCAGCTTCCCACCTCCTGCGGGAGCCGGCATTGCTTTTGGGCAAGGGGAGCTGCTAACATGCAGCTCCTCTTGCCCAAAAGCAATTCTGCTTTGCTTCGTTGAAGCGAGAGCAGGTTTCCTGCTCTGGCTTCAACGAAGCAAAGCAGTGTTTGCTATGGCAGGGCGGGAGCACCGCAAACAGCAATGTCCTGGGGTTGGACTTCCCGGGACATTGCAGGAGCCGGCCCTGGGGGGTGGCGGTCCCCAGGGCCAAAGAGGGCTCCAGGAGGGGGGCCGCGTGGCCCGCTCCCAACGTATGCAAAGCCCTGGGGAGGTGGTGGTCCCCGGGGACTGGGGGTCCGCAACGGATCCCCCATTTAAATAATTAGTGCCCCAGGGAGGTGGTGGTCCCCGGGGCAGTGTGGGGGGGCAGGAGTCCCCCCCACACTTCATTTTTGTAATTTAAGCCCCAGGGAGGTGGCGGTCCCCAGGGCTTGGGGAGGCCCGCGAGGCTCACGCATGTAATTAACAATTCCCTGGCAAGCTGGTGGCCCCTGGGGCTGCGGGGGCCCCCGCTATATATTTACTCATTGCCCCCTGGACCTGGCCCACCCGGGGGCTTATAGAAAACTAAGCGCGGGAGCCTGCGCTTCGTTTTTTTTATTTTGTCAGCTGATTTTGCACACCCAGCGCGAATTCGAACGATTTTCTTTTTTTTAAATGCTGTTTTTGGCCCTGGGGGTCCTTGTGGGACCCCCTGAGCAGGCCTAGGGGCTCAGGGTGTTTTTACCCTGACCCCTTTTCTTGTTTTTATCTTTTTTCTACTGTTTTCTTGTGACTCGGTTACCGAGTCACAAGATGACTGCCAACACATTCTGGTTTGGAATGTTGGCAGCCAATCAGAAGTCAGCTCGTGCTCGGGTGGAGTCGCGCCTCCTCCCTGGTACTCAGATATCGATATTTTTATTTTTTGAATTTTTGAGGAACTAATGAACGGATTTACACTATTTAAAAAAAAGGTTGCTTTCTGAACCAAGAGCTATTAATATATATATTACCTACTGGCGGTCGCCAGTAGGTAGCTATAGTTAGGAGCTCGTTTCTATTCAAAAAGCATTTTTTCTTTTGCCAATATCTTTGGCACCGTTGGACGAATCTTCACGAAATTTTCAAAACTAATGGTTCACTCCGTTCAGTAGTTCCTGAGAAATTCCAAAAATAAAAATATAGATATCTGAGCACCGAGGAGGAGTCGCAAACCCTCCCGAGCACGAGCTTCATTCTTATTGGCTGCCAACACTCTAAACCAGAGTGTGTTGGCTGCCATCTCGTGACTCGGTAGAACCAAGTCACATTAAAAAGGTTGAAAAATGTTGTAAATGTAGGAAAGATAGAAATACCCTGACCCCCTAGGGCTGGTCAGGGTGTCCCACAGGGACCCTCAGGGCCCAAAAAAACATTTTTTTTTTAGTTTTTTCAGCAGAAGTCGCGCTGGGTGCGCGAATCCCGCTGAGAAAAAAAAAAAACGAAGCGCAGTCTCCCGCGCTTCGTTTTCCTTAAGCCCCCGGGTGGACCAGGTTCCGGGGGCAATGTGTTAGGATATAATGGGGCCCCCCACAGCCCCGGGGACCGCCATCTGCATGGGGCTTTATTGAAAATGTGCAGGGGGTCACGCAGCCCCCCACAGCCCCAGGGATTGCCACCTCCCCAGGGCTTAAATTAATTCATTTATGTGTGGGGGCTCCTACCTCTCCCCACACTGCCCCAGGGACCACCACCTCCCCGGGGTAATTTAAATTATGGGCAGGGGACTGTTACGGACCCCCATCCCCGTGGACCACCACCTCCCTGGGGCTTTAAAAATGCTGGGAGGGGGGCCGTGGGGCCCCCCTCCTGGAGCCCTCAATGGCCCTGGGGGCAACCACCCCCCAGGGCAGGCTCCTGCAATATCCCGGGGTGCCCACCCCCGAGACATTGCTGTTTGCTATGGCAGGGTGGGAGCACGGCTCCCGCCCTGTCATAGCAAACACTGCTTTGCTTCGTTGAAGCCAGAGCAGGAGGACCGCCACCTCCCCAGGGAAATGTTAATTACATGCGGGAGCCCCCCTCCTGGAGCCCTCTATGACCCTGGGGACCGCCACCCCCCAGGGCCGGCTCCTGCAATGTCCTGGGATGTCCACCCCCAGGAAATTTCTGTTTGCTAGTGGCAGGCCCCGGGGGATGGGGTCCTCGGGCCATTATTGGCCTCAGGACGGGGGCCGCATGGTCCCCCTCCTAATTTATTAAAACAAAAAATGCTGGCAGGTCCCGAGGCATGGGGTCCCCAGGGCAAATACCAAATTATGGAAGTGTGGTGTTTTTTTTTCCGAGTTTGGATTCGCGACTCCAATGCGGCTCTCAGCGCGGCCCCTCCGTGTAATCGCAATGGGTTCGCGACTCCAGGCAAAATCAAAAAAAGAGTATATTTGTTTTTGGAAAAGTAAGATTATATGTTGGGTTATAGGGTGGCTCTAAAAAGAGCCCTTGTTTTTATTTTCACTTTGTTGTAGCTGCATGTAAGTGCGGATGCACAGCTTAAGGTTGTTGAGGAAGACTCTGTTCCCTTGATCTGTGAAGTGCACTCCATCACATCTGTAAATGTCGTCCATATGAAAACGTAGATTGTTGTTGTAGATGGACCCCATTCTATGATCTCTGAGGTATGCAGAAGCAGCTTTATTGACATTCTTTCTAGCTTTCTCAATCTGTGGACAGAATTGATTTGACCACTTCCATTTCTGTCTTTGGCATATATTAGAAAATACAAAGACAGTTTGAGGTAAAATCAACATCAATTGTGCAAAACTGTCCTTCATTAGCATTTCCAGACCTATCCCAGTCAATGTGCCTAGGTCATTGCCACCACAGTGCACAAACATGAGGTCAGGGGTTGGAGATGCAAAAAGGTTTTAACCAAAGGCATCAATTGGTGCCACTTTAATCCTCTCTGTGCAATCCATTTAATATCCACATTTTGCAAAGCTAGGTCTTTGCCAATACCTCTGTGTTCAGCATACCTTTTGCACCAGAAAACATAGCTGTGCCCAACAATCCATGCAGTAAGCATCTTGAAGGGATGTCTGGAAGTAATGGAAAGATGTCTGTAGCTGAGGTAGTCAGTTGGTAGAATGAGAGGTATCTAAAATGGTGGACAAGATGCTGTTTTTAAAAAAGTAGAGAATTGATTGGCTGCTTAAGAAAATTGTACATTCAAAAATAGGGTGCATGTTACTTTCTTTAAAAAGCGTGTTTCTTATTGGTTAGTAAAACATGTTTGAAAGGTACAGTAGATAGGATAAGGTAATTTTTTGCAAACGTCAACCACACCTGCTGTTTTCATTTGTAACCTTGTGTGCTGAACTTGAAAATATGGTGAACCTGTGACCTGTCAGTTCAGTTGAATGTTCTATGAACTGTTACTATGGAAACTGGCATTAAGCAGAATGGGGGAAGGGTTGAAACTTAACTGTGGTCTTAAAATGTGAAATTGTAATTTATATATAAGTGATATCTTATTAAAGTAATATTTTCCAAGTGAGTACTATCTTTAGAAGTAGTGTGTTCTTAAAAAATAGTAGTATTTTTATGTGTAATATATTTTTGAACTCCTGTATGGATTGGCGGCTCCATCGTGATGGTGCACGGTGGAGTCGCGACTCCCAAAAATTCCAGAACCAGTTTGGGTACTTTTAGAAGTCAGTTGGTAAGGGTTAATATGTCTAACCAATAGAAATGTGTTTTATAATTTGAAATAATGTAGGAAGCAATGTGATTTGTTACTTACATGTATTTGTGTGGAGAAAGAGTGGGAAAGTGTGCCATTACTGGTTTTACCTTGCTGAGAGTGGTGCATTACATTGATTGTGGTTTTATGAGTTTGTGATATTTTAAATTTTTTAAATCAATTTGGGAGGTGAGTTATAAATTTGCGAGGTGTATTATGTATTACTTTTATTTTTAATCTTTAAAAATTATTGATGAACTGTGATATTTGAAATATATTTTTAAATGTAGAATGTGTATTGTAGTTTGTTTTATTGTAGTTAAATGTTGTTTGAAGTAGATTCTGTATAGTAATATGTGTATATTTGAAGATGGATTAGTGATTATGGTAGTTTCTTTTAGTGTGTGGATATGTACATTTGTAGTATACCGCATCATTTTAGCTGTTGCTTTAAAATTGGAGGTGGAGTCTGTCAAGTTTTAAGGTGTGGATTGACTTCTGTCTCAAGTATGCTTCTACTTGTATATGTATTTTCATATGTCTTATACATTTAAATAATGTAATAATAGAATCACCAGCCATTACCTATGTACTACTCTAATCCCCCATGAATAACTCCTGCAATCATGCAATCATCAATGCGTTAGCTATACACTGGTTTAATCATGCAGGCACTACCTTTGCACTCCTCCAATCACCCTGTCAGGATCTATGCACTCCTCCAATCACTTAGCCAGTGCCTATGCACTTACAAAATCATCCAGGCACTAACTTTACACTTTTGCAATCACTGAGGCACTATCACAGTATTACTCTAATCACCCATGCAGTACTGACTCTTTTATAAAATCACCCTTGCACTTTCTATGTACTCCTGTAATCCCCCAGAAATTACCTCTGAAGTCATGCAATCACCAATGCATTAGGTATACACTGGTTCAATCACCCAGGTAATATCCTTGCACTCCTCCAATTTCCTTTTCAGGATCTATGTACTCCTCCAATCACTTAGTCAGTACGCATGCACTTATGAAAACACCCACTCACCTAGTATGTACTCCAGTAATCCCCAAGATATTACCCCTGCAGTTATGTAATCACTGAGGCACTAGTTATGTACTACTCCTGCAGTCATGCAATCATGCAGGCTGTACCTATGCACTCATGTAATAACCCAGTCATTACCCGTACAGTTATGCAATCACCCAGGTTCTACTCATGCAGTCTTCAAATGACCAGGAACTACCTAAGCACTACTCCATGCACCCAGGCACTACCCATGCACTCAGGCACTACCCATGCACTCTTCCATGCACTCAGGCATTACCCATGCATTCTTGCATGCATCCAGGCATTATCCATGCACTCCTTCAATCACCCAGATATTATCCCTGCACTCATACAATCAACCTTATGATATGTAGAATCAACTAGGTCCTACTGTTGCACTCATCTATTCACCTAGGCACTTCTTAGTGAGTCATATATGTCTTCAGGTGCTATTTATACACTTATTCATACACTGAACTTTTATGTGTGCACTCATGTAATTAGACAGTCACTATTCATCTTCTCCTGTAATTACCCAGCAATTATCTTTGGAGTCATACAATCATCCAAGTACTATCCATGGTGTTTTGCAATCAATCAGGCAGATCTATTACATGTTTCAGTTTCTAGGTTTCACTATTATTTGAGAAATGTTGTATATATATTTCTTTTAGATATGATGATAATTTGAAAAGGTAGAGGCATATGTATGCATGCTTTTAGCGATATAGAGAGTCTTATGGTTGAGTCATTTAATAGTGTGCTGCTTTATATTTGGTTAGGCTCAACACTCATGCGGTTATAAAACACCCTAGTACTACCCAAGCAGTTTTCCAATGATCCAGGCAGTACATATGCAGTGATACATTACCCCAGCACTCATGCAATCACCCAGGCAGTAGCTATGTACTCATGCAATCACCAAGGTATTACCAATGCACTCTTTGAATCATGTAGCCACTCCTAATTCACCTATATAATAACTCAGGCAGTAACGTTCTGCTGTTTCAATGACAGAGGCACTAACCTTGTACTTATGTAATCACTAATACAGTAGTCATGGTGTTATGAGATCACCCAGGCACTACTTTTGCAATTATTTATTCACTCAGGCGTTACCTCAGTAGTCCTGAAATCACCCAAGAAATACCAAGGCACTTATAAAATCACTTAGTCACTTTCTATGTAGTCATGTAAATCACCAGATATTACTCCTACAGTCATGCAGTCACCGAGGCGTTAGCTATGTTCTCCTTTAATCCCCCATACATTACCTCTGTACTCATGCAATCACCAATGTATTAGCTATACAGTGCTTCAATCACCCAGGCACTATCCTTGCACTCTCTCAATCACGGAGGCACTCCTCTTGTACTTATGTAATCACTCAGGCAAAACTCATGCGCTTATAAAATCACCCAGGTACTACCTTTGCACTCCTGTAATCACTCAGGCAGTACCTTAGTGCTTCTGTAATCACTGAGGCAGTACCGATGGACTTATACAATCACCCACTTACTTCTTATGTACTCCAATAATCTCCCAGATATTACCCCTGCAATCATGCAATCAGCTAGGTACTCGTTATGTACTACCCCTGTAGTTATATATTCATGTAGTCTCAACGTATGCACTCATGTAATAACCCAGGCACCACCGTTGCAGTAATAGAATCATCCAGGCCCTACTGTTGCACTCATCTATTCACCTAGGCACTTCTTAGTGAGTCATCTATGCCTTCAGGTGCTATTTATATACTTATCCATGCACTGAACCTTTATGTGCGCACTAATGTAATTAGCCAGTCACTATCCATCTTCTCCTGCAATTACCCAGCGAGTACCTTTGGAGTCATACAATCACCAAAGTACTACCCATGGTGTTTTGGAATCACTCAGGCAGATCTATTACATGTCTCAGTTTCTAGGTTTCACTACATTTCAGAAATATTGTATATATATTTCTTATAGATATGATGATGATTTGGAAAGGCAGAGACATATGTATGCATGCTTTTAACAATATGGAGAGACTTATGGTTGAGTCATGTAATAGTCTGCTGTTTTATATTTGGCTAGGCCCAACAGTCGTGCAGTCATAAAACACCCTAGTACTAGCCATGCAGTCTTCCAATGATCCAGGCAGTACATATGCATTGATGCAATAACTCAGGCATTACCCCTGCACTCATGCAATCACCCAGGCAGTAGCTATGTACTCATGCAATCACCAAGGTATTACCCATGCACTCTTTGAATCATGTAGCCACTACTCATGCACTTATATAATCACTCAGGCACTAATGTTCTACTCTTTCAATCACAGAGGTACTAGCCTTGTATTTATGTAATCACTCATACAGTAGTCATGGTGTTATTAGATCACCCAGGCACTACTTTTGCATTCATTTATTCAGTCAGGCGTTACCTCAGTAGTCCTGAAATCACCCAAGAAGTACCCATGCAGTTATAAAATCACTCAGTCACTTTGCATGTATTCATAAAAATCCACAGATATTACTCTTGTACTCATGCAGTCACCCTTGTGTTACCTATGTATTCCTTTTATTCCCCAGTGGTTTCTTCTGTATTCATGCAATCACGAATGCATTAGCTATACAGTGCTTCAATTACCGAGGCACTATCCTTGCACTCTCTCAATCACGGGGGCAGTACTCTTGTACTTATGTAATCACTCAGGCAATACTCATGCACTTATAAAAACACAGAGGCACTACCTTTGCACTCCTGTAATTACTCAGGCAGTACCTTAGTACTTCTATAATCACCCAGGCAGTACGGATGGACTTATAAAAGCACCCACTCACTTTCTATGTACTGCAGTAATCCCCCAGATATTATCCCTGCAACCATGGACTCACCTAGGCACTAGTTATGTACTACCCCTACAGTTATAGATGCATGCAGTCTCTATGTATGCACTCATGTAATAACCCAGGCACTACCCTTGCAGTCATAGAATCATCCAGGCCCTACTGTTGCACTCATCTATTCACCTAGGCACTTCTTAGTGAGTCATCTATGCCTTCAGGTGCTATATGTACACTTATCCATGAACTGAACTTTTATGTGTGGACTCATGTAATTAGCCAGTCACTATCCATCATCTCCTGCAATTACCCAGCGAGTACCTTTGGAGTCATACAATCACGCAAGTACTATCCATGGTGTTTTGAAATCACTCAGGCATATCTGTTACATGTCTCAGTTTCTAGGTTTGACTATATTTCAGAAATATTGTATATATATTTCTTTTAGAGATAATGATGATTTGAAAAGGTAGAGACATATGTATGCATGCTATTAACGATATGGAGAGACTTATGGTTGAGTCATGTAAGAGACTGCTGTTTTATATTTGGCTAGGCCCAACACTCATGCACTTATAAAACACCCTAGTACTACCCATGCAGTCTTCCAATGATCCAGGCAGTACATATGCAGTCTTCCAATGATCCAGGTAGTACATATGCACTGATGCAATCACCCAGGCAGTAGCTATGCACTCATGCAATCACCAAGGTATTACCCATGCACTCTTTGAATCATGTAGCCACTACTCATGCACTTATATAATCACTCAGGCACTAATGTTCTACTCTTTCAATCACAGAGGCACTAGCCTTGTACTTATGTACTCACTCATACAGTAGTCATGGTGTTATGAGATGACCCAGGCACTATTTTTGCACTCATTTATTCACTCAGGCGTTACATCAGTAGTCTTGAAATCACCCAAGAAATACCAATGCACATATAAAATCACTCAGTCATTCCTATGTAGTCCTGTAAATCAACAGATATTACTCCTATAGTCATGCAGTCACCCAGGCGTTAGCTATGTATTCCTTTAATCCCCCAGTGGTTACTTCTGTATTCATGCAATCACGAATGCATTAGCTATACAGTGGTTCAATAACCAAGACACTATCCTTGCACTCTCTCAATCACGGAGGCACTACTCTTGTACTTATGGAATCACTCAGGCAATACTCATGCACTTATAAAATCACCCAGGTACTACCTTTGCACTCTTGTAATCACTCAGGCAGTACCTTAGTACTTTTGTAATCACCGAGGCAGTACTGATGGACTTATAAAAGCACCCACTCACGTTCTATGTACTGCAGTAATCCCCCATATATTATCCCTGCAATCATGCAATCACCTAGGCACTAGTTATGTACTAACCCTACAGTTATAGATTCATGCAGTCTCTATGTATGCACTCATGTAATAACCCAGGCACTACCCTTGCAGTCATAGAATCATCCAGGCCCTACTGTTGCACTCATCTATTCACCTAGGCACTTCTTAGTGAGTCATCTATGCCTTCAGGTGCTATTTATATACTTATCCATGCAGTGAACTTTTATGTGTGCACTAATGTAATTAGTCAGTCACTATCCATCTTCTCCTGCAATTACCCAGCTAGTACCTTTGGAGATATACAATCACTAAAGTACTACCAGTGTTGTTTTGGAATCACTCAGGCAGATCTATTACATGTCTCAGTTTCTAGGTTTCACTATATTTCAGAAATATTGTATATATATTTATTTTAGATATGATGATGATTTGGAAAGGCAGAGACATATGTATGCATGCTTTTAACGATATGGAGAGACTTATGGTTGAGTCATATAATAGTCTGCTGTTTTATATTTGGCTAGGCCCAACAGTCGTGCAGTTATAAAACACCCTAGTACTACCCAAGCAGCCTTCCAACGATCCAGGCAGTACATAGGCATTGATGCAATCACCCAGGCATTACCCCTGCACTCATGCAATCACCCAGGCAGTAGCTATTTACTCATGCAATCACCAAGGTATTACCCATGCACTCTTTGAATCATGTAGCCACTACTCGCACTTATATAATCACTTAGGCAGTAACGTTCTACTCTTTCAATCACAGAGGCACTAGCCTTGTTTTCATGTAATCACTCATACGGTAGTCATGGTGTTATTAGATCATCCAGGCACTACTTTTGCATTCATTTATTCAGTCAGGCGTTACCTCAGTAGTCCTGAAATCACCCAGAAGTACCCATGCAGTTATAAAATCACTCAGTCACTTTGTATGTAGTCATAAAAATTAACAGATATTACTCTTGTACTCATGCACTCACCCTTGTGTTACCTATGTATTCCTTTAATCCCCTAGTGGATACTTCTGTATTCATGCAATTACGAATGCAGTAGCTATACAGTGGTACAATTACCGGGGCACTATCCTTGCACTCTCTCAATCACAGAGGCACTACTCTTGTACTTATGTAATCACTCAGGCAATACTCATGCACTTATATAATCACTCAGGCACTAACGTTGTGCTCTTTCAATCACAGAGGTACTAGCCTTGTACGTATGTAATCACTCATACAGTAGTCATGGTGTTATGAGATCACCCAGGCACTACTTTTACACTCATTTATTCACTCTGGCGTTACCTCAGTAGTCGGGAAATCACCCAAGAAGTGCCCATGCAATTATAAAATCACTCAGTCACTTTGTATGTAGTCATGTAAATCACCAGATATTACTCCTGTAGTCATACAGTCACCCTGGTGTTAGCTATGTATTCCTTTAATCCCCCAGTGGTTACTTCTGTATTCATGCAATCACGAATGCATTAGCTATACAGTGCTTCAATAACCAAGGCACTATCCTTGTACTCTCTCAATCACGGAGGCACTACTCTTGTACTTATGGAATCACTCAGGCAATACTCATGCACTTATAAAATCACCCAGGTACTACCTTTGCACTCTTGTAATCACTCAGGCAGTACCTTAGTACTTCTGTAATCACCAAGGCAGTACTGATGGACTTATAAAAGCACCCACTCATGTTCTATGTACTGCAGTATTCCCCCAGATATTATCCCTGCAATCATGCAATCACCTAGGCACTAGTTATGTACTACCCCTACAGTTATAGATTCATGCAGTCTCTATGTATGCACTCATGTAATAACCCAGGCACTACCCTTGCAGTCATAGAATCATCCAGGCCCTACTGTTGCACTCATCTATTCACCTAGGCACTTCTTAGTGAGTTATCTATGCCCTCAGGTGCTATTTATATATTTATCCATGCAGTGAACTTTTATGTGTGCACTAATGTAATTAGTCAGTCACTATCCATCTTCTCCTGCAATTACCCAGCGAGTACCTTTGGCGATATACAATCACTAAAGTACTACCAGTGTTGTTTTGGAATCACTCAGGCAGATCTATTACATGTCTCAGTTTCTAGGTTTCACTATATTTCAGAAATATTGTATATATATTTCTTTTAGATATGATGATGATTTGGAAAGGCAGAGACATATGTATGCATGCTTTTAACGATATGGAGAGACTTATGGTTGAGTCATATAATAGTCTGCTGTTTTATATTTGGCTAGGCCCAACAGTCGTGCAGTTATAAAACACCCTAGTACTACCCAAGCAGCCTTCCAACGATCCAGGCAGTACATAGGCATTGATGCAATCACCCAGGCATTACCCCTGCACTCATGCAATCACCCAGGCAGTAGCTATTTACTCATGCAATCACCAAGGTATTACCCATGCACTCTTTGAATCATGTAGCCACTACTCGCACTTATATAATCACTTAGGCAGTAACGTTCTACTCTTTCAATCACAGAGGCACTAGCCTTGTTTTCATGTAATCACTCATACGGTAGTCATGGTGTTATTAGATCATCCAGGCACTACTTTTGCATTCATTTATTCAGTCAGGCGTTACCTCAGTAGTCCTGAAATCACCCAAGAAGTACCCATGCAGTTATAAAATCACTCAGTCACTTTGTATGTAGTCATAAAAATTAACAGATATTACTCTTGTACTCATGCACTCACCCTTGTGTTACCTATGTATTCCTTTAATCCCCTAGTGGATACTTCTGTATTCATGCAATTACGAATGCAGTAGCTATACAGTGGTACAATTACCGGGGCACTATCCTTGCACTCTCTCAATCACAGAGGCACTACTCTTGTACTTATGTAATCACTCAGGAAATACTCATGCACTTATATAATCACTCAGGCACTAACGTTGTGCTCTTTCAATCACAGAGGTACTAGCCTTGTACGTATGTAATCACTCATACAGTAGTCATGGTGTTATGAGATCACCCAGGCACTACTTTTACACTCATTTATTCACTCTGGCGTTACCTCAGTAGTCGGAAATCACCCAAGAAGTGCCCATGCAATTATAAAATCACTCAGTCACTTTGTATGTAGTCATGTAAATCACCAGATATTACTCCTGTAGTCATACAGTCACCCTGGTGTTAGCTATGTATTCCTTTAATCCCCCAGTGGTTACTTCTGTATTCATGCAATCACGAATGCATTAGCTATACAGTGCTTCAATAACCAAGGCACTATCCTTGTACTCTCTCAATCACGGAGGCACTACTCTTGTACTTATGGAATCACTCAGGCAATACTCATGCACTTATAAAATCACCCAGGTACTACCTTTGCACTCTTGTAATCACTCAGGCAGTACCTTAGTACTTCTGTAATCACCGAGGCAGTACTGATGGACTTATAAAAGCACCCACTCATGTTCTATGTACTGCAGTAATCCCCCAGATATTATCCCTGCAATCATGCAATCACCCAGGCACTAGTTATGTACTACCCCTACAGTTATAGATTCATGCAGTCTCTATGTATGCACTCATGTAATAACCCAGGCACTACCCTTGCAGTCATTTTTTTTTTTTTTTTTTGGCGAGGTGTACACATATAAATTGGAAAGCAGACAAATATTATACATTCAGATAAGACAAAAATAAATAAAAATAAAAATTAATACTTAGGCAAAAACAATCCGAGACCATCCATAGTCAATTAGAAAACATATCATATTAACATTCGAGGAAATTCCAAATACGATTAAATCTTATCATTGAACGAATAGATCGAGTTTTGGCTAATGCTCGTTCCTTTTCATAAATATCCTTCATAAGAATCAGCCAATCAAAAAATGAGGGTGGATTAGAATTAATCCACTCTCTAGCTATACATAGATGGGCTGCCACTAATAGAATAGACATTAAGTTTCCCATATAAGGATCATCACATATCTTATACCCCAGCATTATTTCTTTGATCGATATGGTTAAATCAAGATTCAACTGTTGACCAATATATTGTGTGACTCTTTCCCAGAACTCTGATAATTTAGGGCATAGATAAAACATATGAAGAATATCAGCCGCCTTTTGACCACGTTTAGGACAGATTGTTCTATCCATACTCCTACTGCCTGGTAATTGTGTTACTAGTTGCCATTTTGTTATTTTGTCTGGAGTATAATATAGCATGCAGATAGTTCGAAACTGTTGTAACTTTAGACTTACAGAATGTACTGAGTTATTTAATTTGTCTAGAGCCATTGTGATTTCAGATGTTTCTATATCCACATTCAAAGTCTGATTCCATTTATTTGCTTATTCGCTAAGATCATCACTTTTAACACTCCACAAATGTCCGTACATCGTACTAATTCTAATTTTGTGAGCAGGATTTAAAAAGCAAGTAAGGACTATATGAGAGTGCGGCAAATGCATTAGTTTTTGTTTGAAGAAATAGTCTCTAAGTTGCAGATACTTAAAAAATGACTGATGTGGGAGACCAAAAGATTGTTGTAATGATAAGTAGGTGGAGAAGCCAGAATGATCATATAACTGTCCCAATCTATCAATACCATGTCTAGCCCAATTGGAAGCAGATCCGTCATGAAATATATTTGGAAGAGATGGATTGTTCCATAGTTGAAAATATTCATGTCTAACAAGGTCATCAAAAGTCCCTTGCAGTAATAGAATCATTCAGGCCCTACTTTTGCACTCATCTATTCACCTAGGCATTTATTAGTGAGTGATCTATGCCTGCAGGTGCTATTTATACACTTATCCATGCACTGAAATCTTATGTGTGCACTCATGTAATTGGCCAGTCACTATTCATCTTCTCCTGCAATTACCCAGTGACTGCTTTTAGAGTCATACAAGCACCCAAGTACTACCCATGGAGTTTTGCAATCACTAAGGCAGATCTATTACATGTCTCAGTTTCTAGGTTTCACTATATTTCAGAAATATTGTATATATATTTCTTATAGATATGATGATGATTTGGAAAGGCAGAGACATATGTATGCATGCTTTTAACAATATGGAGAGACTTATGGTTGAGTCATATAATACTCTGCTGTTTTATATTTGGCTAGGCCCAATACTCATGCAGTTATAAAACACCCTAGTACTACCATGCCTGACTAATTATATAAGTAGATATGCACTGATGCAATCATCCAGACATTACCCCCGCACTCTTGCAATCACCCAGGCAGTAGCTATGCACTCATGTAATCATGTAGTTACTGCTCATGCACTTATATAATAACTCAGGCACTAACAGTGTTATGAGAACACCCAGGCACTACGTTTGCACTCATTTATTCAGTCAGGCGTTATCTCAGTACTACCCTTGCACTCCTTCAATAAAGCATGTATTACCCTTGTACTTATGTAATCACTCAGCCAGTATTCAAGCACTTATAAAATCACTCAGGCACTACCTTTGCACTCTTCCAATCACTCAGAGATTCACTTAGTACTCCTGCAATAACCCAAGCAGTACTCATGCAGTTATAAAATCACCCACTGATTTGCTTTGTACTTGAGTAATCCTCCAGATATTACCCCTTTAGTTATGGAGTGACCTAAGCAGTCGTTATGTACCACCGTTGCAGTTGTAGAATCATCCAAGTCTTACTGTTGCACTTATCTATTCAACTAGGTATTTCTCAATGTATTTCTTTCTTTATAGATGACAATATTTGAATATAATTATTTTAATAATATTAAATATTTTTTAGAAAGATAATAAACTGTTTTTTTTTATATTCTTCATAACTGTTAAGAAATATTCAGTATGACAAGAAAAGTTCAAAAGAAAAGAGAACAAAGGAAACAGAACTATTTAAGGGATAGAGAAAAGCAGAAAGTAGATGAAGTACAACATGTGACGTTGAAGAAAAAGTCTTCTGGTAGGAGAACAAAATAATTTGTTAAAAGTGTTTTTAAAAAAAGTAATCCATTTTGAAAATGGGGAAAAGAGAAAGAAAAGTGCTACAAACAATCAGAAGGAAAAGAATAACGGAGAAATTAATGGAAAATCAGGTTATAGGAAAACAATCCAAGTTGAAATAAGGATGAAACAATATAAAGACATTAGAAAGAGAATCTATAAAAGTAGAGTACTACAAAATGTATTGAAAGATTGCAAAAAATATAAAAGAAAATCAGCATTTTACAAGAAGAAACAACAGATTGAAAGTGTAGTTGAAAAAGCTTTTTAATTGAAAAGAAAATTGTTTATATTAGTATTGAAGAGAATGAAAACATTGATTAAAATAATGCACTTTATGAAGGAGAAAAGTAAAAGAAAAAGACTGGTTAATCGAACTAACTTTTGCAAAAATCTTTTCTGGTGAATGGAAGCATACTTCTAGTACGGAACATTTTTTTAATGAAGAAAGCTATTTTCAACAAAGTACATTAGTTCATGCAGTTGATACCAGGGGTCGTTGTTACGAGGTGAAAAACGGTTGCGCAATTGAAAAAGAAACGATGGTTCCTAGAAATGTAGAAGAAGTAATAGCTGAAGAAGTTCAAGGGAGACGTACACAAGCTCCAGTGTATAAGTGGGATTGTAGTAGTATTTGTAGTATACAACAGGAATCTATTGATATATTACAACATTTCTTACGGGATTATGGTAAAAAAGGTGTTAAACAGAAGATTAAGATGTTGCAAGGACTAGATCCTTGTAAAGTGAGAAAATATAGTGGCTTGCAGGGTCATTCTCTGGCTTGTCTTTCTAGAAAAGTGTGTCGAAGTACTTTTCATCATTTAAGAATGTTAGCAGTACATCACTCTGAAATGCGGAAGTTAGTAAGAAGATTGTACTATGTGAAAAATCCTGCATTATCTTTAAGTGAAATAAACTCAGCTCTTTTGCATGGTTCAGTGTTGGATGTAAAAAAAGTTTCTGATGATATAGAGTTTTGTTTCTTTGGTCCTGAAAAGGAGTGCAGAGAAAGTGAGAGTTTAATAAGTGTAGGTGTTGAAGAAGAGTTGGAAGAAACTACTACTGTCAATTTTGCAGAAGAAATTACAAAGTTTAAGGTAGTTTCTTGTGAAAAACCAAACCATGTTTGTATTTGGTGTCGACGTACTCACTATAGAAGTCAAACTAGGAATGTTGATGTGTATTTAAAAAGTGAAAAGGAAAATGATGATAAGTGGGAGCAATTTGGTGCTTATTTGTTAGTGGAAGGTTGTTTTGAGTTGGGTAGTGATCAACGTATTTGTAAATATTGTTACAGCAAATTAGAAGAGAACAAAATGCCAGCTAGAGCTGTACATAACAACCTAGAGTTGGTAGCTATTCCTCCGGAACTGGTAGATTTAAATACATATGAGTCCATTCTTATTCAATCTGTGCACCCGTTTCAGGCTATAGTTCGTATGGAGCCTAAAACAGGTAAGCTGCCTCCAACAGATTTACAAAGAGGTTTAAAAGGAAGAGTTGTGTATTTACCTTTAGATTTTAAGAAAAATATTGAAACTGTTGGTGTAGACAGAGAGGAAAGTGAACCTGTAGTTATTCTAGTTAATGGTGTACCAACAAAGAGTCAGAAAATATGGCAAGAGTTAGTAGATGTCACCAAACTTCAAAAGGCTACATTATATCTTGTGCAAAACAATATTTATTATAAAAATGTATATGTGGAAGAACAAGAAATATCTTTAGGAGATGAAAGAGAAATTTCAACTGGACAAATAGAAAAAGTGGATAACTCAAGGAGTGAAGAAATTTCTGAACATTATAGTATTCATCCTCTACATTCAAAAGAAGTGATAGGAAATACTATTGAATTATTCCAAATGCAGAAAGTGAAGGGAACTCCCATGAGTGCTTGGGAAAAAAGTTTGGAAGCTCGTAGTTTTCCAAAAGCTCTTCCCCACTGGAAAAGGTGGACGATATGATGAACGACCAGTACAGATTCCAGCTTCAGAATATCGTACAACAAGATTGTACTCAGAATATACAAGATTTCGACAGTGTATTCCATATTCATTTCATCTTCTGTTTGAAAGTGACTTGTCTGGACTTTCATATGCAGTGAACCACATATTAAAAACAGGAGTTCATCTTACACATCTTTCTGCAAAGGAATTTTTGGACAAAGTTCAACAAAGAGACGATCATTTAGAATCTCGAGTTAATTAATTTGATGGCGTGTCAACGTGGTACTAATGAGTATTGGTATCATCGTCACGGAGAACTTAAATGTATGTTAAGGAACTTAGGAACCCCTACATGGTTTGCTACGCTTAGCTGTGCTTAATACGCATGGGACGACTTACTTGAATTTCTACAACAAGCAAATTCAAATGTAAAAAATATTGAATTGAAGACAGCTGGAGAACTGTGTTCCTTGGATCCTGTAAATGTGTGCAGATATTTTTATCATAGGTTTCAAGCTATGATGTCTTTTATCTGCAATACAAATAATCCACCGCTTGGAGAAGTTATTGATTTCTTTTGGAGAAAGGAGTACCAAGCCAGAGGTGCTCCTCATATACACATGTTATTATGGATCAAGGATGCACCAAAACTTGGAACTGATAGTGATGAAAGTGTTTTGTCTTTCATTGAAAAATATGTTACCTGTGCCATTCCAAAAGAAGGAGGAGAAAACAACTTGAGGCAGCAAATTTTACGGTTTCAAAGTCACCGATGTGGGAAATACTGTCGACGGAAATAGAAGTCAAAGGGAAGATTTTAAACAAAATGTCGTTTTGGATTCCCATGTCCAGTAATTTCAAAAGGAAGAGTCAACAGTTGCATGTCAGCAGTAAGGCATACTATAACTCGAAAATCTCTGAAGAATACTTACAACATAAAAAGAACTGAAGATTCAAAGTATATTAATGACTACAATCCAGTGATTTTGACAATGTGGAATGCAAAAATGGAAATCCAGTATGTTGCAGATAATTTGATTGCTGTAGCTCGCTATGTTACGTCATATATAACCAAATCTGAAAAGACTGAGTTGAAAGAAATGTGGGAAGAACTTTCACAAGACAAGACTCTTAGTAACAAATTGTACAGCTTTAGTTTGAAGATGCTATCCCATCGAGAAATTGGATCCTACGAATGTTCAGATCGGTTGACCTCTGCAAGTTTATATTCAAAGTCAAGAGGAATTATTTGGATAAGTCTAGGTCTTGCTGCACCACGAAATCGAGTATTGAAATCTGTACAAGAAATTGAATACTTTGCATTAAATGTGCCAAAAAGTACAGATCTTGTTAAAACAAAAATGTTGTGTAAGTACTATCCTAAAAGAAGTCCACATCTGAAAAACATATGTCTCTATGAAGCACTGCAACATTACAGCTTTAAGAGAAACGTTACAAAAAATATAAATGAAGAAAAATATGCAGTAATTGGATGTGAAGGATGTTTGGTAAAACATGCCAAATGAAATCTTATTAACCACAGGAAACTCAGTTGTGAAACTCCAGATAAAAGGGAATTTTTCTATTTGGCACTTCTGCAACTTTTCAAACCTTGGCGTAGTGAAATGGAATTACTTGGAGATTTTGATTGCTATGAAGATTCTTTTAATGCATGTAAAGATAGCATTCAATGCTAAATTTTTCAAAATTATCTACAAATGTTAAATGAAGAGATTGAACAAGAAACTACTATTACAGCTGAAATAGCTAAAGACAGTTCTCAAGATAGTCAAAGGGGCCGATTCCGATTCGGGCCGGAAATCTCTCCGACCGAGCCGGACCTGGAGAGATTTCCGACCGAATCGGACCCGTGCAGCCCGACCGAACGAGTACGATGCGCACGTATGCCATCGGACTCGAGTTGGTCGGACTCCCATTGAAGTCAATGTGAGCCGGTCGTACAACGTGTATGCGGGCTCCCATTGACTCAATGGGTGCGAGGCAGACAAGGGCGCCCCCTACAGCGTGTACGCAGCGAAGCGACTCGCGCCATACACGCACAGGTAGGGGGGACCCATGGGTCCCCCCTGTGTGCGACTCGCGCAGTTACGCGTACAGGGGGGTCCGACAAGGACCCCCAAAGTACGGCTCCGACTGCTCTTTCGAGCCAGAGTGCGCGGCTCGGTCGGACTGCTCGCGGCGCGCATCGTACTTACCCGGCCGGGGAACGTCTCCATTGCGCGGTGCGAGTCGAGTCCGAGCGAGTCGGTCGGTGCGGTTAGACCCGGGAACGAGTCGGTCGGAGCGGTCGGGACACCCGGACGAGTCGGTCGGCGATTTCGCATCGTACTCGCTCGCCCGGACGCGCGTACGAATCGGTCGGGAAATAGGGCTCCGAATCGGATCAGGTTAATCCGAATCCGATTCGGAGCCCTACCGGCCGAGATCGGAATCGGCCCCTTAGTTGTGTTCCTCTAAGTCAAGATCCATTACGACAACCAATTCTTGAAAATGAAGCAGCAATAGCCGTGAATGAAGTAGACACGGCTATGCAACAAGCACAACAGGATATTATTGAGTTGGGAAACTTGGAAGAACAACTAAATATTGAACAAAAAGAAATATATCAGCAAGTGACAGAACAGATACAACATGGTTTACTGCATGAAAAAAAGAATACCAATGCACATCATTTAAATCTATTCGATAGTACATCAGTGGTCAAGCTGGAACAGGAAAAAGTTTCTTAATTAAAGTTTTGACCAGTTATCTACAGAAAACCACTGAATCACATTTATCTTGTGTTGTAACCACTCCAACTGGGTTAGCAGCACACAACATTAAAGGGATTACATTACATCGTTTACTCATGCTACCAGTTGAACATGAAAATAAGTTGGAATATCACAAGCTATCAGGAGAAGCTTTTTATGAAGTTTCAAGAGTACTCAAGAAAATGAAACTTCTGATCATCGATGAGGTGAGCATGGTCTCAAACTTAATGCTTGCCTTCGTACATTTAAGAATGCAAAAGATATTAAAAACAGATTATGATGTTCTGTTTGGAGGAAAATATGTAATTGTATTTGGCGATCTATTACAACTTACTCCTGTGAAAGGACAACCAGTTTTTTAAACACTTGTCCATGAAGAAACTAGGAAATCTTTCGGAAGTATTGGAAATGTGAACATTTGGTCTCATTTTGAATACAAAGAACTTATTAAGAATATGCGACAAGCAAGTGATGAAGATTATGGAAACATTCTTCAAGATATAAGAATTGGTGTTTTGACAAAACATGGTAAAGAAGCTTTACAAAGTTGGCTACTAACAAACTTGTTTCCAAATGAAAACATTGCACCTGAAATAATGTACAAAAAAATTGGAGAAAAGAACTCTATCGTTTGCCCAATGCCAATACTGCAAGAGTGTTCTACATTCAATTAAAAACTTTTCAAACTGGATAAACAACCAATAGTGAAAATTGAAGCCCTTGATAAAATGGAACACGAAGGAGTTACTATTCTTCTCTCAAAAAAATTACAGTCAAAATTGGATTCTTTGGAAAAGTGGGTGTCTAAGACTTGCATGTTTAGAAAAGACTTTATATGTATGTGTAAACTGTTGGGTAATTGTACGTCGTAATTTGGATGTAGAAAAAGGTTTAATAAATGGAGCAATAGGAAAAGTTGTTGATTTCGTTAATTATCAGAACAGAGATGGAATTGAATTTTTTGAAGATTAAATGTTATCAGATTTAAGAAGTAAAACAGATTGAACGCTGTGCTGTTCATTTTCTGCTTGTAAAAGACTTGTATGTTTGTAGAAAACAGTTTCCTCTTTCTTTATCATATCCAGTGACTATTCATAAATCTCAAGGTTTAAGTGTAGACAATGCTTTGGTAAATATTGGAAGTACAGTGTTCAAAGAGGGCATAGCATACGTTGCATTGTCTCGAGTAAGAACATTATCTGGTTTGTATTTGATTGATTTTGATGAGAAAAAGATTAGTGCTGATGCAAATTGTGTAAGAGAGTATAATCGGTTAAGAAGACTTTATGCTCCTAACTTAGGTGAATATCCCATATATGAGAAACGTGTAGTATGTCCAAAACAGAAACATGAGAAACATTCTAGTGAAATTCAAAAAAAGAAAAGAATTGAAGAGAATAATGAAGCTGCAAAGAAAATGAAAATGGACACTGTTGATGATATTGTAGGATACCAGTTAGAAAATAGTTCAGGCATCAACTGATATGCTAATGTAATTGTGAATGATGTCTTTTATCTAGAAGATCTTCATCATGAAATTGTGGAAAATCAAGAAAAAAGATTATGTTCTTTATTACATTATATTTTTCAAAAGTTGGTAACTGATAGAACTAAAATCCATACTGCTTCTAGCATTCGGCATCTTTTGGATATATGTACTGGTTCTTCGCAATTTACACTCAATATACAACAAGATGCACAAGAATGTCTTATGTTTATGCTTCCAGTATTGGAAGATGAAGGATTAGAAATTGAAAATTTGTTTGGACTAAGTTACAGATGGGATCATAAATGTGAAGAGTGTTCATTTTCTTCTACCACTGAAATAGACACTGAACGATTCATATATTTGACAATACCAGATTGCGAATCAGTGTCTTTTATAAATTAGTAAAATCAGCTAATCAAGATATGAAATGCTCACATTGTAAATCAGAAATGTTGTCAACATTATACATAGAAAGATTTGGAAAATATGTCATTTTAATGCTACAACATTGTAGATCAAATGGAAGAAAATTGGAAACCAAAATTAAAATTTTTGTGGCAAGTCAACTATCAATTTCAGGAAGAACTTTCAAAGCTGCGGCTATTATTTTCAATGATGGACCTACTACAACATCTGGACACTATACTGTGTAATTAAAGTGCAAAAAAGGATGGACACATTGCAATGATGCCCATTTGGAATTCAAATGTATGTTGCCTTACGAATTACCAGATTCATATCTGATTTTTTTTATGCCAAAGTTTTGAAAACATAATTCGGCCAAGGAGTTTATTTTGGATATACTTATTGCAAATTGATTTGGAAACATTATTCGGCCTATTGGGAAGATGTGAAGAATTACTTTTTGGATTATTGTTTGTTCTAATTGTTATTGCATTTGCAAAATTGTGTTTGAAAGAAATAGTATATATATTCAATTTTTATATAATACGCAATGTAAATGAGAATGTATATTTCAGAAATGTACTTCAGAGAAATAAATGATTTATTGTAGTTGAAGAATGCAATTTAGAAACTGTGGATAGGTAAACAGATAGTTGAACTTGTAAATATTTTCAACGCAGATTTGTTTGTTTTTTACAATCTCATTGATTGTATTTTTTCCCCCGCTGTTATATGATGATCTACATTGAAATCACTGTGTATGGTGAAATTCAGTAGAATATGAGAATAGCAAAAATGGGAATCTGAATACGTTATGTAAATGCAAAATTATGTTGTGTTCTTAAAACTATAATATTATATGCATTAACTATTTTTCTTCTTTTTTTTACAGAAAGTAATACTAAAGCTTGAAAAGACTTTCAATTCAGTTTACAACAAAACTACTGTAAAGTAGTTTCACTGAGTTTTGTATCTTGTTTAATAAAGAAGGTAAGATGAAATAATGTAATAAGTATAACAATATGAAGTAATGTTTACAGTTACTTTTATTGCACTCATCTATTTTATCAGTCACTACCCATACACTGATCTATACTGTTTGGCACTATTCCCCACTCCTGCCATCACCCATGCATTTCTCAAATCACCTAGTCTGCATCCACACAGTTATAATATCACCAAGACACTACCTATGTACTCTTCCAATCACCCTGGCACTATCTGTAAACTTATGCAATCAGCTAAACATTACCTGTATACTCTTACAATGTTAGATATCAAAATGAGAATGGATCACTTGACCTGAGTAACCAGGGTTTTATGAAATTCGTGCAGTGTACCGATAAAAAACCCTCATTCACGTACAAAAGTCGGAAAAGCAGTATATCTTGATTATCCGCCCTGCTCTTAAAAACGTGACAGCATCATCATAGGGTTAGTTTTTGTATGCTTCCTCCATCCGGAGGAAAACCACTGGTTATTGCAGTAGTGATCAAAGAAAGGTGAAAGTGTTTTTAGTGAAGTGAATCTCAAAATGTTAAAAACTCGTAGACCCCGATTTGTAAAATGTAATCAATCTGGGTTCGAGATATATTAAAATCTGTGTCGTGCGTGGGAAGACTAGTTAGTGGTCTAACGCACTGTGAGTGTCCATAAAAGGTCGACATGTTTCAGCCCCAGTGATTGCCCTTGTGGGTCAAGTGGGCTTTCTTCAGGACCTAAAAAAGGAAAAGTGGTGGAGACCTTATTTTGTATGGGTCTCTATGTTTCAGGGTGTATTGACCCGATTCTCATGCGGTCAAGTAGTACCTGTTCAGAGTAAAGGAGGAAACAAAAAGAAAAAAGATGCGAGTATCATTTAGCGCATTTTCTCAAAAAATGGCGTGCTGTCTTTTCTCAGAAGAAATAATGATAAAGAAAAACATTAAAAATAACTAAAACAATGGCAATTCTTTCTCTCCTGCGTGAAATTCTGGCAAACTTTTTAAGAAACATTTTTCTCTTTTGTCTCCCATACGGTGCTCAATATGGAAATATATTACCATATATTTGTCTTTAAACTCCTGAGGTATCATGTTAAGATTGACAAGAAGAAAATTGGGTTAGTCTAATAGTTCTGCACCTTATTCTTGGTGATAGTATGTCGACATTCCCTCTTTAACAATGGACATTCCCTCTTTAACAATGGAATTAGTCTTTTACTCAACAGAATCTAAATTGCTTTATACTGTTGTCATTAGCATTTATTTAATAAACAGCTAGCACATGATATACTAATATTTATCGAAAGGTCTGATGAGAATAAGCTGCGGTCATCTATTAAAAACATTGCTATAAGATTGTTTCTACCACAACTTCAGTTAACCTTTCTTTAACACACATTAGTATATCAACAGTAATTACAACAGACCGCCTACCAAGTCGCTTTCTCTGAGAAACACTCGCAACTATAGGTATACTGCACATATGACATAGGGGTCCATACTATCACCAAGAATAAGGTGCAGAACTATTAGACTAACCCAATTTTCTTCTTGTCAATCTTAACATGATACCTCAGGAGTTTAAAGACAAATATATGGTAATATATTTCCATATTGAGCACCGTATGGGAGACAAAGAGAAAAAAAAATTCTTAAAAAGTTTGCCAGAATTTCACGCAGGAGAGAAAGAATTGCCATTTTTTTAGTTATTTTTAATGTTTTTCTTTATCATTATTTCTTCTGAGAAAAGACAGCACGCCATTTTTGAGAAAATGCGCTAAATGATACTCGCATCTTTTTCTTTTTGTTTCCTCCTTTACTCTGAACAGGTACTACTTGACCGCATGAGAATCGGGTCAATACACCCTGATACATAGAGACCCATACAAAATAAGGTCTCCACCACTTTTCCTTTTTTAGGTCCTGAAGAAAGCCCACTTGACCCACAAGGGCAATCACTGGGGCTGAAACATGTCGACCTTTTTATGGACACTCACAGTGCGTTAGACCACTAACTAGTCTTCCCACGCACGACACAGATTTTAATATATCTCGAACCCAGATTGATTACATTTTACAAATCGGGGTCTACGAGTTTTTAACATTTTGAGATTCACTTCACTAAAAAAACTTTCACCTTTCTTTGATCACTACTGCAATAACCAGTGGTTTTCCTCCGGATGGAGGAAGCATACAAAAACTAACCCTATGATGATGCTGTCACGTTTTAAGAGCAGGGCGGATAATCAAGATATACCGCTTTCCGACTTTTGTACGTGAATGAGGGTTTTTATCGGTACACTGCACGAATTTCATAAAACCCTGGTTACTCAGGTCAAGTGATCCATTCTCATTTTGATATCTAATTTACGAATAAGGAAGCTGAACGGATCACAGTTCCTTCTTTCTCCCTCCCCCTTGATTTAACATACTCTTACAATGTCCTAGGTTATACTTATACACTTCTGTAATCCCCTAAGCATTATCCCTGCACTCATGCAATCATCAAGACACTACCTTTGCACTCTTTCAATCATCCAGGCAGCATCTATACAATGGTGTATTCATTCAGGCAGTACACATACACTTATAAATTCAACCAAGCTCTATTTATACAGTCCTCCAATCACCCAGGTACTACTCGTGTACTTCTGAATTCACTCAGCCACAACCCTTTAAGTTTTAAAATCACTCAGGCACTACCTATGTACTCCTACTAACACCTAGGCCGTACCCTCACACTCTTGCAATCAGCAAGACATCACTCCTACACTCATGCAATTTCTCAGGTAATAACTATGCATTCCTCTAATCCTCCAGACATTACTCCTACACTCATGCAATCACTTAGGTATTAGCTATGCACTCCTTTAATTGCACAGACATTACCCCTGCACTCATGCAATCACTTTGGCATTACAAATGTACTCCTCCAATGACCCTGACATTGCCCCTGCACTCATACAATCACCCATGCATTACTCATGTACTCCTTCAATCACTCAGGCAGTATGTGTGCAATTATAAAATCATCCAGTCACTACCTATGCAGTCATGCAATCACACAGTCACTACTAATGCACTTCTCCATGCACTCAGGCACTACTTATACACTCTTCCATGAACCCAAGCATTATCCATACACTCCTTCAATCACCCAAACATTACCCATGCACTCATGCAATCACCCAAGCACTACCCATGCAGTCTTTCCATCATTCAGGCACTACTCCTGCACTCATGCAATCATCCATGTACTACTCATGCACTCCTCTAATCACCTAGGAACTACCCATGCAGTCCTACATGCGCTCAGGCACTACTTATACACTCTTCCATGTACCCAGGCACTACCCTTGCACTCAAGCAATCACTCAGACACTACCCATACACTCATACATGTACTCAGGCACTTCTGTGGCATTCATGCACTCACCCAAGCACTACCCATGCAGTCTTTCAATCATTCAGGCACTACTCCTGCACTCATGCAATCACTGATGTACTACTTATGCACTCCTCCAATCACCCAGGATCTACCGATTCAGTCTACATGCGTTCAGGCACTACTCATACACTCTTTCATGCACCCAGGCATTACTCATGCACTCCTCCAATCATGCAACCAGTACCCATGCAGTTATAAAATAACCCAGGCACTTTCTATGCACTCATGCAATCACCCAGGAACTACATATATACTCCTGCAATAATTCAAGCACTATCCATACACTCCTCTAATCACCCAGGCACTACCCATGCACTCATACAATCACACAGGTAGTTCTCATGCACTGCTGCAATCACCGAGTAAGTACTGATGTATTACTCCATGCACCAAGGTACTACCCATGCACTCGTCCATGCACCCAAGCATTATCCATACACTCCTTAAATCACCCAAACATTACCCCTGCACTCATGCAATCATGCAAGCACTACCCTTGCAGTCTTTCAATCATTCAGGCACTACTCCTGAACTCATGCAATCATCCATGTACTACTCATGCACACCTCTAATCACCCAGGAACTACCCATGCAGTCCTACATGCACTCAGGCACTAGTCATTCACTCTTCCATGTACCCAGGCACTACCCTTGCACCCAAGCAATCACTTAGACACTACCCATTCACTCATACACGCACTCAGGCACTTCTGTGGCATTCATGCAATCAACTAAGCACTACCCGTGCAGTCTTTCAATCATTCAGGCACTACTCCTGCACTCATGAAATCACCCATGTACTACTCATGCACTCCTCCAATCACCCAGGAAGTACCCATGCAGTTGTACATGCATTCAGGCACTACTCATACACTCTCCCATACACCTAGGCATTAGTCCTGCACTCCTCCAATCATGCAACCAGTACCCATGCAGTTATAAAATAACCCAGGCACTACCTATGCACTCATGCAATCACCCAAGAACTACCTACACACTCATGCAATAATTCAAGCACTACCCATACACTCCTCTAATCACCCAGGTACTCCCCATGAACTAATGCAATCACACAGGTAGTAGTCATGCACTGCTGCAATCACCGAGGAAGTACCAATGTACTACTCCATGCACCAAGGCACTACCCATGCACTCTTTCATGCACCCAAGCATTATCCATACACTCCTTCAATCACCCAAACATTACCCCTGCACTCATGCAATCATCCAAGCACTACCCATGCAGTCTTTCAATCATTCAGGCACTACTCCTGCACTTATGCAATCATCCTTGTACTACTCATGCACTCCTCTAATCACCCAGGAACTACCCATGCAGTTCTACATGCACTCAAGCACTACTCATACACTCTTCCATGCACAGAGGCACTACCCTTGCACTCAAGCAATCACTCAGACACTACCCATACACTCATAAATGCACTCAGGCACATCTATGGCACTCATGCAATCACCCAAGCACTACCCGTGCAGTCTTACAATCATTCAGGCCCTACTCCTGCACTCATGCAATCATCCATGTACTACTCATGCATTCCTGTAATCACCCATGAACTACCCATGCAGTCTCACATGCACTCAGGCACTACTCATACACTCTTCCATGTACCCAGGCATTACTCATGCACTCCTACAATCATGCAACCAATATCCATGCAGTTATAAAATAACCCAGGCACTACTTATGCACTCATGCAATCACCCAGGAACTACCTATACACTTGTGCAATAATTCAAGCACTACCCATACACTCCTCTAATCACCCAGGCACTACCCATATACTCATGCAATCACATAGGTAGTAGTCATGCACTGCTGCAATCACCGAGGAAGTACTGATGTACTACTCCATGCACCAAGGCACCACCCATGTACTCTTCCATGCACCCAAGCATTATCCATACACTCCTTCAATCACCCAAACATTACCCCTGCACTCATGCAATCACCCAAGCACTACCCATGCAGTCTTTCAATCATTCAGGCACTACTCCTGCACTCATGTAATCCTCCATGTACTAATCATGCACTCCTCTAATCACCCAGGAACTACCCATGCAGTCCTACATGCCATCAGGCACTACTCATACACTCTTCCATGCACCCAGGCACTACCCATGCACTCCAGCAATCACTCAGATACTACCCATACACTCATACATGCACTCAGGCACTTCTGTGGCACTCATGCAATCACCCAAGCACTACCCATGCAGTCTTTCAATCATTCAGGCACTACTCCTGCACTCATGCAATCACCCAGGCATTACCCATGCACTCCTTCAATCCTCCAGATATTTTCACTGCACTCATGCAATAAACCAATCACTTCTCCAAGTATGCACGTAGTACACATGCACTCATGCAATCACACATACACTTTCCATGTTCTTTTCCATATATTACACTTGCCACAATCCATACAACACATACAAATTTGTCTTTTTTTAACCAAGTAGGCGGTTCTAACAAGAAATATTTTTTTGCTTCTTTTGTCTTTTTGCATTGTTTTGGTGTTTTTTTTAAAAAAAAGAACAAACAACAGAATAAAGTGACAAAACTGTTGTCTAAACTTTTGCAATTTAAAAATCATTGAAAAAAAAAAAATAACAGTGGTGGCTTTTTGCTGCAAAAACAATAGCGTCAATAGACTGTTTGCCATAACAAGTAATTTTCTTGCACTTGATGCATCTCTGTTCTAGACCAGCAAACTCTGGTCTAATGTCAGGTCCTAATGTAGAACTTGATGTTCCAGCTGAGGTGCTCGGTCGTACATCTTCATCACCTTGCTGGGCTTGTTGTTCCAGCTCTCAACGATCCTGCTCCCATGCTAGTCGACGAGGGTGCATGGTTTGGAGGTGCTTGAGCATGGAAGAAGCACCGCACAAGTATTTTTTCTCAGAGCCCCGAGATATTATTCTTTCACAAATAGTGCAGGTTACCTTCCTTGCATTCACCTTTTTTTCTCCATCTGGAAATGTAAAGAACGCCCAGACGATGCTCTCCTTTTTGGGTTTTCTTGGTCCCTGCAAGTCCTCTTCTTCACCAAGGATGTCATCTGGTGGATTTGAAGATGCCATTTTTCTAGGTTGTTTAAAAAGAAACACCAAAGAAATGTAAGAAGAGCACTAAACACAAAAGGTGTGTCTCCCGGCAATGTTCTCCATAGGTTTTAGGGACAGTTATAGTTAGTTGGACATTTCACTCGTACAAAACCATAGAAATTCCCCGTTATAGTTAGTTCAGCTAACTATAACTCACGCCCACAATGCACTGCTGATGACGTCACATATTACATCACTCATGACATGGTCAGTGACATCACTGATGACATCTCAAATGACATCACTGATGACATCATCCAGTGACTGTGTGTTTCTGTAAAGTTTAAATATTTTTAATATATATAGGGAAAGGCGTATTGAAGAATGAGTGGGTGTATAAGTGTCTGTATGGATGATTTAGTAGGTGCGTGACTAACTCTATAAGTGAGTGATTAAACGTATCTTACTGAATGCATGGGTTAGTGACTAAACTAGGTGAATGTCTGTATCCGTCTGTCTGTTGCTGTGTAAGTGGCTGCATGGGTTGGTGAATAGCTACATGAGTGTCTATATGAGTTATTAATTGGTTGTCTGAGTATCTGTATGGGTGCCTGAGTGTTTGTGTGGGTGGGGTGTGTGCGACTCTGTGCATAGATGTGTGAGTGGGTGATTCACTGGGTGGATGGTTTCAAGAGTGCATATGTGATAGACTGTATGGGTGGGTAAGTGTGTGTAAGAGTGTGTTAGTGAGTGAATGTATGTCCCAGTGGTACATGTGTGAGTAACTACATATGTGAAAGGCAGTATATATGTGTGTTGGAGTATATAAATAGCTATAAGTGAGAGTGTGTGATTGTGAGAGTGACTGTATGGATGAGTGTGTGCTTGTATCAGTGATTGTATAAGAGCGTAAGAATGTGCTAGTATTTGTATGAGTAAGTGAGCTGGTGTGTGTATAACTGTATAGGTGAGTAAATGTCAGTGTGTTTAATTATTTGCATGACTGACTAGGTGTGTGAGTACCTCTATGGATGAGTGGCGGTGTTTGAGTGTCTATATAGGAGTATGAGTGCATATGATAGTCCTGTACTGAGTGACCGTAAGTATGAGTGACTGTACGGGTGAGTGAGTGGATGTGTGTGTGTAGACCTAAGAATCAGTGAGTGGGTATGTAGTTATTGGTGTTGGAGTGTCTATGGTTTTGCGAATGGCAGTCTGTAATTTAGAGTGGGTGTATCAAAGGTTATATTAGGGTGTGAGGAGGTGCATCAGATTATCACGTGGATGATGTCATCAGTGATGTCATCAGTGATATCATTTGAGATGTCATCAGTGATGTCATCAGTGATGTCACTGACCATGTCATGAGTGATGTAATATGTGACGTCATCAGCAGTGCATTGCGGGGGCGCGAGTTATAGTTAGCTGAACTAACTATAACGGGGGAATTTCTATGGTTTGGTACGAGTGAAATGTCCAACTAACTATAACTGTCCCTAAAACCTATGTTTTTTTCAGTGAATTTGTAAGGTTTTTTAAATGCTAATTTCTAACTATAACGTGCCTGAAACCTATGGTTTTTTCAGTGAATTTCAAAGGTTTTTTAAATGCTAATTCCTAACTATAACATGTCTGAAACCTATGGTTTTTTTCAGTGAATTTCAAAGGTTTTGTAAATGACAATTTTTAAATGTATTAATTGTTATATTTATTTTTTTGATACTGATTTACTACATTTTTTTAAACTATTTATTTTTAGATATTTTATTTTTTAAATTACATTGTAATTACATTATACATTACATTACAAAATATACTTTCTCAGAATGAATTACTTTAGTTTAAATACTTTGCAAATAGGCAATAGACTTTTAAGTACAGTAGTTACAGTTGTTGCAATGGGCAACACAATTTCAAACACAATGCAACATTGAGCTCAATGTGAATTTCTAGTTAAATGCAATTAGTTACTTTATGGATTACTTTTCTAACCACAGGACTGGATCCTAGATTCAGTCCTGGGACATCTCCTGTAAACAGTTGAGTAAAAGCGTTTTGGTTACAGTAGTGATTTTTAAGGAATATTATTGTATTTTAAAAGTTGACACAAACTTTTTCACATAGAATCACCAATGTTATCCTATGGGAGGAAATTCACTTAGCAGGTAAGTAGTGTTATCGTTACTTTTTCCTACTCAGTGGTGGATCCTGGATCCAGCACTGGTGCATCTCCTGTACACAGTTGAAAGAATGCGTTTAAGTCATACAGGTGATTTTTAAGGAATATTTGTAGTTTGTGAAAATCAACACTGAAACTTTTCTGCTGAAAACCAGACAATGGATTCCAATGGAAGGAAATACAAGTTACTGGTAAGTACGGTTAGAATTACTTTTCAGGGTCAGTGCTGGGCTAAAAGATGCAGCACTGTGGTCTCTCCTGATAAAAGGTGAGTAAATCGGAATTCGTAGTTCGGCTGATTTTAGAGGAATATTATAAAGTTCCAAAACTCCACACTTAGAAGAATTTCCAAGTGAAACCAGTCAATGTTAGCCTATGGAAGGAAATTCAAGTTACTGGTAAGTATGGTTAAAATTACTTTTCAGGATCAGTACTGGGCTAAAAGATGCAGCACTGAGGTCTCTCCTGATAACCGGTGAGTAAATTGGAATTCGTAGTTCGGCTGATTTTAGAGGAATATTTGTAAGTTTCAAAAATCTACACTTAGAAACTTTTTCAGCAAAAAGCAGGCTATGATGATATCCTATGGAAGGAAATTCAAGTTACTGGTAAGTACGGTTAAAATTACTTTTCAGGATTAGTACTGGGCTCAAAGATGCAGCACTGTGGTCTCTCCTGATAACAGGTGAGTAAATCGGAATTCGTAGTTCGGTTGATTTTAGAGGAATATTTGTATGTTTCAAAAATCGACACTTAGAAACTTTTTCAGCAAAAAGCAGGCAATGATATCCTATGGAAGGAAATTCAAGTTACTGGTAAGTACGGCTAAAATTACTTTTCAGGATCAGTACTGGGCTCAAAGATGCAGCACTGAGGTCTCTCCTGATAACAGGTGAGTAAATCGAAATTCGTAGTTCGGTTGATTTTAGAGGAATATTTGCACAATGGTGAAGGAAGGGGGTGGGGCCTGAGGTGACATGTCTGCAAACCCGCCCTGTGGCGCGTTTTGAGTTGGAGAATTAATTCCTCCTCAATCCTGAGGGTCCCTAGGGGCCAACTAGCCCACCAGGAACCTCCAGTATGCGCCAGGGGGCTGCGTTGCAGAGAGGTGTACAGAGGCCACGCCCCTTTTTACAACACTCTGCAACGCAGCTCCGTGGCGCTTACTGGAGGTACCTGGTGGGCTAGTTGGCCCCAGGGACCCTCAGGATTGAAGAGGATTTAATTCCCCATCTTAAAATGCGCCACGGGGCCTGTTTGCACACATGTCACCTGAAGCCCCGCCCCCTCCCTTCACCACTGTGCAAACGCGCCCCGTGGCGCATTTTAAGTTGAGGGATTAAGTCCCCTTGAATCCTGAGTGTCCCTGAAGTCCAACTGGCCCACCATGTACCTCCAAAAAGCGCCACAGAGCTGCGTTGCAGAGAGTTGTAAAAAGGGCCGTGGCCTCTGTACACCTCTCTGCAACGCAGCCCCCTGGTGCATACTGGAGGTTCCTGGTGGGCTAGTTGGCCCCCAGCGACCCACAGTATTCAAGGGAAATTCGTTCCCCATCTGCAAACGCGCCAGGGGACGCGTTTGCAGACTGCTGCAGGGTGGGGGCGGGGCCTCCGGCACGATGCCGGTCTTTTTTTTTTTTTTGTATGGGAGGGGGGCTGCGTGGCCCCACTTCCCTTGGCCTCTTTTGGCCCCGGGGACCCCATCCCCCGGGGCATGAGGATTTTCATTTTTTTTTAAAATTAAAATAAAACGGGAAGGGGGCCACGTGGCCCCCCTTCCCTGGGCCTGTATTGGCCCTGGGGACCCCATCCCCGGGGCATGCCCTCTTTTTTAAATGTTTTAATATTTGGAGGGGGCTGCGTGGCCCCCTCCTCAGGCCATTTAAGGCCCCAGGGACCCCATCCCCCGGGGCCGGCCTTTCCTTTTTTTTTTTTTTTTTTCAATATTTCTTTTTTTTTGGGGGGGAGGGGTGCTGCGTGGCCCCCCTCCCGGGCCACTACTTGCCCCGGGGACCCCATCTCCCGGGGCTGGCCCTCTCCGTTGGGGACTGTGGGGGGTCCCCAATCCCCCCACAGTCCTGCCGGCTCCCCGCGTCCCTTGGGAGCCGGCATTGCTTTTCCACATGGGGAGCTGCTAAGATGCAGCTCCCCATGTGGAAAAGCAATTTGCTTTGGATATTGGAAGCGAGAGCAGGTTTCCCTGCTCTCTCTTCCAATATCCAAAGCAGTTTGCTATGACAGGACGGGAGCCGCGAGGCTCCCGTCCTGTCATAGCAAACTACAGTGTCCCGCGGGTAGGCACCCCGGGACACTGCAGGAGCTGGCCCTGGGGGTGGCGGTCTCCAGGGCCATCAAGGGCTCCAGGAGGGGGCCGCGCGGCCCCTCTCCTTGAATTGCACAGCCCCGGGAGGTGGTGGTCCCCGGGGCTCTGGGGTCCGTAACGGACCCCCACATTTATTTTCTAAGTGCCCCGGGGAGGTGGTGGTCCCCGGGGTGTGTGGGGGGGCTGGAGCCCCCCCACACATTATTAAAAATTAACAAAAGAAGCCCCGTGGGTGGCGGTCCCCCGGGGCTGCGGAAGGGCAGGAAAGCCCTCCCGCACCATTTTTTTTAAAAAGCCCCGGGGGGTGGCGGTCCCCGGGGCATGGGGGGCCTTAGAGGCCCCCATATAAAACTATAAACCCACCCCCGCATGCCCCCGGGACTTGGGCCATCCGGGGGCAAAATACAATGGAAGCGCGGGAGACCGCGCTCGATTTTTATCGGCAGGATCCGCGCATCCTGCCGATTTTTTTTTTTTTTTAAATGCTTTTTCTGCCCAGGGGTCCTTGTGGGACCCCTGAGCAGACCTAGGGGGTCAGGGTGTTTCTACCCTGCCCCCTTTGTGCGTTTGCACACTTGCAATTTTTTTTTTTCTCGGCGGGATTCACGCACACTAAGCACATCCCGCCGATTTAAAAAAATAAAAATGTTTTTTTCTGCCCAGGGGGTCCTTGTGGGACCCCCTGAGCAGACCTAGGGGGTCAGGGTGTTTCTACCCTGCCCCCTTTTTGCGCTTTGCGCACTTGTTTCTGTCCCTGACAAAATGACTGCCAACACTTCCTGATTTGGAGTGTTGACAGCCAATTAGCATGCAGCTCGTGATTGGGAGGGTGTGCGAATCCGACGCGGCCATAGATATATATGTGATTTTCATTTTGATTTTCACAGGAACTACTGAACGGATTTACACCATTTAACAAAAAGGGTTCTTTCTGAACCAAGAACTACCTATTTGCCAAATTTGGTGTAATTCCGTTCAGCAGTTCGGGCTGTAGCCGTGGCTAAAGATTCCTATGGGAAAATGAATGGAAAAAACACGTTTTGGGACCCCCCTTTTTTCTCGGCCCCCTCTTGACGAATCACCCCAAACCTTCAGGTTAGGAGCGGACCGGAGCGGGCCATAAAGTTTGAAAATTTCGCGAAGATTCGTCAACCGACGCAAGAGTTATTTCAAATAGAATGTCGCGGATTTCCTATGGAAAATAGGTCCTAACTATAACTATCTACTGGCAACCGCCAGTAGATAATATATATATATATATATATATATATATATATTCACTGAAAAAACCATAGGTTTTAGGGACAGTTATAGTTAGTTGGACATTTCACTCGTACAAAACCATAGAAATTCCCCCGTTATAGTTAGTTAAGCTAACTATAACTCGCGCCCCCGCAATGCACTGCTGATGATGTCACATATTACATCACTCATGACATGGTCAGTGACATCACTGATGACATCACTGATGACATCTCAAATGACATCACTGATGACATCATCCAGTGACTGTGTTTCTGTAAAGTTTAAATATTTTTAATATATAGGGAAAGGTGTATTGAAGAATGAGTGGGTGTATAAGTGTGTGGATGAAGGATTTAGTAGGTGCGTGACTGACTCTATAAGTGAGTGATTAAACGTATCTTACTGAATGCAAGGGTTAGTGACTAAACTGGGTGAATGTCTGTAACTGTCTGTCTGTTGCTGTGTAAGTGGCTGCATGGGTTTGTGAATAGCTACATGAGTGTCTATATGAGTTATTGATTGGTTGTCTGAGTATCTGTATGGGTGCCTGAGTGTTTGTGTGGGTGGGGTGTGTGCGACTCTGTGCATAGATGTGTGAGTGGGTGATTCACTGGGTGGATGGTTTCAAGAGTGCATCTGTGATAGGCTGTATGGGTGGGTAAGTGTGTGTAAGAGTGTGTTAGTGAGTGAATGCATGTCCCAGTGGTACATGTGTGAGTAACTACATATGTGAAAGGCAGTATATATGTGTGTTTGAGTATATAAATAGCTATAAGCGAGAGTGTGTGATTGTGAGAGTGACTGTATGGATGAGTGTGTGCTTGTATCAGTGATTGTATAAGAGCGTAAGAATGTGCTAGTATTTGTATGAGTAAGTGAGCTGGTGTGTGTATAACTGTATAGGTGAGTAAATGGCAGTGTGTTTAATTATTTGCATGACTGACTAGGTGTGTGAGTACCTCTATGGATGAGTGGCGGTGTTTGAGTGTCTATATACGAGTATGAGTGCATATGATAGTCCTGTACTGAGTGACCGTAAGTATGAGTGACTGTATGGGTGAGTGAGTGGATGTGTGTGTAGACCTAAGAATCAGTGAGTGGGTATGTAGTTATTGGTGTTGGAGTGTCTATGGTTTTGCGAATGGCAGTCTGTAATTTAGAGTGGGTGTATCAAAGGTTATATTAGGGTGTGAGGAGGTGCATCAGATTATCACGTGGATGATGTCATCAGTGATGTCATCACTGATGTCATTTGAGATGTCATGAGTGATGTCATATGTGATGTCATCAGCAGTGCATTGCGGGGGCGCGAGTTATAGTTAGCTGAACTAACTATAACGGGGAATTTCTATGGTTTTGTACGAGTGAAATGTCCAACTAACTATAACTGTCCCTAAAACCTATGGTTTTTTCAGTGAATTTCAAAGGTTTTTTAAATGCTAATTTCTAACTATAACGTGTCTGAAACCTATGGTTTTTTCAGTGAATTTCAAAGGTTTTTTAAATGCTAATTTCTAACTATAACGTGCCTGAAACCTATGGTTTTTTAAGTGAATTTCAAAGGTTTTTTAAATGCTAATTTCTAACTATAACGCCCCTAAAACCTATAGTTTTTTCAGTCAATTTCAAAGGTTTTGTAAATGACAATTTTTAAATGTATTAATTGTTATATTTATTTTTTTGATACTGATTTACTACATTTTTTTAAACTATTTATTTTTACATATTTTATTTTTTAAATTACATTGTAATTACATTATACATTACATTACAAAATATACTTTCTCAGAATGAATTACTTTAGTTTAAATACTTTGCAAATAGGCAATAGACTTTTAAGTACAGTAGTTACAGTTGTTGCAATGGGCAACACAATTTCAAACAAAATGCAACATTGAGCTCAATGTGAATTTCTAGTTAAATGCAATTAGTTACTTTATGGATTACTTTTATAACCACAGGACTGGATCCTAGATTCAGTCCTGGGACATCTCCTGTAAACAGTTGAGTAAAAGCGTTTTGGTTACAGTAGTGATTTTTAAGGAATATTATTGTATTTTAAAAGTTGACACTTAGAAACTTTTTCACATAGAATCACCAATGTTATCCTATGGGAGGAAATTCACTTAGCAGGTAAGTAGTGTTATCGTTACTTTTTCTTACTCAGTGGTGGATCCTGTATCCAGCACTGGTGCATCTCCTGTAAACAGTTGAAAGAATGCGTTTAAGTCATACAGGCGATTTTTAAGGAATATTTATAGTTTGTGAAAATCGACACTTTGAAACTTTTCTGCTGAATACCAGACAATGGATTCCAATGGAAGGAAATACAAGTTACTGGTAAGTACGGTTAGAATTACTTTTCAGGGTCAGTGCTGGGCTAAAGATGCAGCACTGGGTTCTCTCCTGATATCAGGTGAGTAAATCGGAATTCGTAGTTCAGCTGATTTTAGAGGAATATTATAAAGTTCCAAAACTCCACACTTAGAAGAATTTCCAAGTGAAACCAGTCAATGTTAGCCTATGGAAGGAAATTCAAGTTACTGGTAAGTACGGTTAAAATTACTTTTCAGGATCAGTACTGGGCTCAAAGATGCAGCACTGAGGTCTCTCCTGATAACAGGTGAGTAAATCAGAATTCGTAGTTCTGCTGATTTTAGAGGAATATTTGTATGTTTCAAAAATCGACACTTTGAAACTTTTCTGCTGAAAACCAGACAATGGATTCCTATGGAAGGAAATACAAGTTACTGGTAAGTACGGTTAGAATTACTTTTCAGGGTCAGTGCTGGGCTAAAAGATGCAGCATTGGGTTCTCTCCTGATAACAGGTGAGTAAATCAGAATTCGTAGTTCGGCTGATTTTAGAGGAATATTATAAAGTTCCAAAACTCCACACTTAGAAGAATTTCCAAGTGAAACCAGTCAATGTTAGCCTACGGAAGGAAATTCAAGTTACTGGTAAGTACGGTTAAAATTACTTTTCAGGATCAGTACTGGGCTGAAAGATGCAGCACTGAGGTCTCTCCTGATAACAGGTGAGTAAATCGGAATTCGTATTTTGGCTGATTTTAGAGGAATATTATAAAGTTCCAAAACTCCACACTTAGAAGAATTTCCAAGTGAAACCAGTCAATGTTAGCCTATGGAAGGAAATTCAAGTTACTGGTAAGTACGGTTAAAATTACTTTTCAGGATCAGTACTGGGCTGAAAGATGCAGCACTGAGGTCTCTCCTGATAACAGGTGAGTAAATCGGAATTCGTATTTTGGCTGATTTTAGAGGAATATTTGGACAATGGTGAAGGGAGGGGGCGGGGCCTGAGGTGACATCTGTGCAAACGCGCCCCATGGCGCGTGTTAAGTTGTGGGGATTAAGTCCCCTTGAATCATGAGGGTCCCTGGGGTCCAACTAGCCCACCCTGTACCTCCAGTATTCGCCAGGGAGCTGCGTTGCAGAGAGGTGTTCAGAGGCCACGCCCCTTTTTGCACCTCTCTGCAACGCAGCTCTGTGGCGCTTTCTGGACGTACCTGGTGGGCTAGTTCGCCCCCAGGGACCCTCAGGATTGAAGGGATTTCATTCCCCATCTTAAAATGCGCCACGGGGCCTGTTTGCACACATGTCACCTGAAGCCCCGCCCTCCCTTCACCACTGTGCAAACGCGCCCCGTGGCGCGTTTTAAGTTGGGGAATGAAATCCCCTTCAATCCTGAGGGTCCCTGGAGTCCAACTAGCCCACCATGTACCTCCAAAAGCGCCACAGAGCTGCGTTGTAGAGAGGTGTAAAAGGGGCGTGGCCTCTGTACACCTCTCTGCAACGCAGTCCCCTGGCGCATACTGGAGGTTCCTGGTGGGCTAGTTGGCCTCCAGGGACCCCCAGTATTCAAGGGAATTCGTTCCCCATCTGCAAACGTGCCAGGGGGTGCGTTTGCAGAGTGGTGAAAGAAGGGGGCGTGGCCTCCGGCGCGATGCCTGTGTTTTTTCTTTCTTTTTTTTTTAAAGAAGGGGGGCTGTGTGGCCCCCATTCTTTTTCCAATTTATTGGTCCTGGGGACCCCATCCCCCAGGGCCTGCCCCCTATTTATTTAAAAAAAAAAAAAACCAATTTGGAAGGGGGCCGCGTGGCCCCCCTCCCGAGGCCTAATCAGCCCCGGGGACCCCATCCCCCGGGGCATGGCCTTTTAAAATTTTTATTGTTTTGGAGGGGGCTGCGTTGCCCCCTCCTCAGGCCACTTATGGCCCCGGGGACCCCATCCCCGGGGCCGGCCTTTGTTTTTTTTTGTTTTTTGTTTTAATTTTGGGGAAGGGGGCCGCGTGGCCCCCTCCCGAGCCACTACTTGCCCGGGGACCCCATCCCCCGGGGCTGGCCCTCTCCGTTGGGGACTGTGGGGGGTCCCCAATCCCCCACAGTCCCGCCGGCTCCCCGCCTCCTGCGCGAGCCGGCATTGCTTTTCCACATGGGGAGCTGCTAACATGCAGCTCCCCGTGTGGAAAAGCAATTTGCTTGGATATTGGAGCGAGAGCAGGTTTCCTGCTCTCTCTTCCAATATCCAAAGCAAGTTTACAATGACAGGACGGGAGCCGCGAGGCTCCCGTCCTGTCATTGCAAACTACAGTGTCTCGGGGTAGGCACCCCGGGACACTGCAGGAGCCGGCCCTGGGGGTGGTGGTCCCCAGGGCCATCACTGGCTCCAGGAGGGGCCGCGCGGCCCCCTCCCTTGAATTACACAGCCCCGGGGAGGTGGTGGTCCCCGGGGCTCTGGGGTCCGTAACGGACCCCCACATTTATTTTCTATGTGCCCCGGGAGGTGGTGGTCCCGGGCGTGTGGGCGGGCTGGAGCCCCCCACACGTTATTTACAATTTAAAAGAAGCCCCGGGGGTGGCGGTCCCCGGGGCTGCGGGAGGGCAGGAGAGCCCTCCCGCACCATTTTTTGATTAAGCCCCGGGGGTGGCGGTCCCGGGGCTTGGGAGCCTTAGAGGCCCCCATATAAACAATAAACCCACCCCCGCATGCCCCGGGACTTGGGCCACCCGGGGGCAAATTTGCATCAAAGCGCGGGAGACCGCGCTTCGATTTTTTTTTTTTTGGGCAGGATCCTGCCGATTTTTATTTTTAAAAAAAAAATGCTTTTTTCTGCCCAGGGGGTCCTTGTGGGACCCCCTGAGCAGACCTAGGGGGTCAGGGTGTTTCTACCCTGCCCCCTTACAATTTGGTGTAATTCCGTTCAGCAGTTCGGGCTGTAGCCGTGTCTAAAGTTTCCTATGGGAAAATGAATGGGGAAAACACGTTTTGGGACCCCCCTTTTTTCTCGGCCCCCGCTTGACGAATCACCCTGAGACTTTCAGGGTAGGAGCGGACCGGAGCGGGCCATAAAGTTTGAAAATTTCGCGAAGATTCGTCAACCGACGCAAGAGTTATTTCAAATAGAATGTCGCGGATTTCCTATGGAAAATAGGTCCTAACTATAACTATCTACTGGCGACCGCCAGTAGATAATATATGTATATATATATATATATATATATATATATGAAACCTTCTGGCAGTTGGCAGTAGGCAGTTATAGTTAGTATATAGTTTACATAGGAAGAGTGTTTTTTCATTTGCCAATAACGTTGACGAAACCTCAAAATTTTTAAAACTAATAGGCCAGTCTCTTCAATTGCTTTCTTGAACATTTCAGGGTGATCGGTCAAGCAGGGGCGAAGAACAAGCAGGGTGGCCCAAAACGCTTTTTGTCCACGTTAATTTCTATAGTAAACTTAAGACAAGGCTACACCCCGAACTGCTGAATGGAATTAAACCAAATTTGGCAGAAAGGTAGCAGTTGGTCCAGAAAGACCCCTTTTTGTTAAATGGTGTAAATCCATTTAGTAGTTGCTGAGAAATGTAAAGATTTCTCAGATATACAAATGAGGCAGCGGTGGATCCACAACCCGCCCTGATCTCGTGCCTCAGATCTGATTGGTTGCCAACACTTCATACCAGGAAGTGTTGGCAGGCATCTTGTGACTCGGTTGAACTGAGTCACAAGAAAAAAGATGTAAACAAATGAAGAGGGGGCAGGGTAGAAACACCCTGTTACCCTAGGGCTCCAGAGCTTTCTTTAATTTTGTCCCTGGGTGGGCCAGGTCATAGGGGTATTTGAAAATAATGATGTGGTGGCCGCATGGACCCCCCGTAGCCCAGGGGACTGCCAACTCACTGGGGCTGAAGACAAAAGAAAAGTGGGGGGCACGCGGCCCCCCTGAAGCCCAGGGGACACCCACCTCCCCAGGGCTAAGTTATATAATAATGCATTGGGGGGCTCTTGCCCCCACACAGACCCCAGGACTGCCACCTCCCCGGGGTACCCTGTTTTTAATTTATACAAATTTCAAGGGACACCCGGGGACCGCCACTTCCCCTAGGTACTTTACTTTAGAAATGCAAGGGGGCCTGTCTGACCCCTCCACAGCTTCGGGAACCACATCCTCCCAAAGGCAGAAAAAGACATCAATGAAGGGGGTCTGTTGCGGACTCCGGACCCAGAGGACCACCACCTCCCGGGGCTTAGTTAGGGCTAAGGCTCCCTCGTGGAGTCCTAGATGGCCCTGGGGACTGCCACCCCCCAGGGCCGGCTCCAGCAATGCCCAGGGGTGCCCAACCCGGGACATTGCAGTTTGCTATGGCTTCTCCCACCAAGCCATAGCAAACTTGATCTGATTTCATCAAGCAAGAGCAAAAATGCTCTCTCTCACTGAAAGCAGAGCAGTGTCTGTTTTCCTGCCCGCTGTGAAGCAAGAAGGGAAACAGACATTGCTTTGGGATCCAGGGAGCTGCTTGTCAGCAGCTCCCTGGATCCCAAAGCAATGCCATCTCCCACAGGAGGTGGGGAGCTGGCAGGGACTGCTGTGCCTTGAGGCTCTCCCTGCAGACCCCAACGTGGAAAAGTGGGAGCCCTGGGTTTGGACCAGGGCACCCACACAACAGGCTGGGCCCTGGGGGATAGGATCCCCCGGGCCAAAATCGGCCCAGGAGGAGGGCCTTGCAGCTCCATCCCATGTTTCTTTTTAAAAAAATATGAATAAAAAAATGGGGCATGCCCTGGGGATGGGGTCCTGGGGCCCAAAAAGTCCCGGGAGGGTGGGCCACACAGCCCCCCTCCCTTTCTATCAATATTTCTTTTTTTTAAAGAAAAGGCTGGACCCTGGGGGCTGGGGTGACCGGGGCCAAAATTTGCCATGGGCCCCCGTTCCTAAAAAATCAGAAGAAAAAAACAAAAAAATGCTGACAATTCACCGGAGGCTCCACCTCCTTTCTCCATTACTCTGCAAACGCACCTTCTGGTGCACTGCTGGTTCAGGAATGAAGTCCTCTTGGCTGATAAGGATCATTAGGAGCCAACAGGACTTCCTGTTACCTACAGTAAACAACACACAGTGGCATTGCTGAGAGGTGGTCGGGATAATGCCCCCTTTCTCTACCACTATGCAAATGAGGCCTCTTAGTGCACTGCTGGTGGGGGTGAGATTACCATGCCTCCTGAGGACCTCAGGACTAAATTGTACTTCTCTCACCAACGAGTGTGCACCAGGAGCCACTTTGCAGAGTGGTGAAGAAAGGGGATGTGGTGTCTGTTTTTGTTTTTTGGCCGGATCGCAGGTCTTTCGCGACTCCTGCCGAAAATAAAAATTAAATGCTTTTGTTTGGCCCTGGTGGACCCCCAGAACAGGCCTAGGGGGTCAGGATGTTTCTACCTAGCCCCCTTTTCTTTTTTTTACATTTTGCTTGTGACTCGGTTCAACTGAGTCACAAGATAGCTGCCAACACTTCCTGGTTTGAAGTGTTGGCAGCCAATCAGATCTCAGGCACGAGATCAGGAGAGTTCGCAGATCTACCGCAGCAAGAATTGTATATCTGAGAAATCTCTACATTTCTTAGGAACTACTGAACGGATTTACACCATTTAACAAAAAGAGTGTTTTCTGGACCAAAAGCTACCTTTTACCCAAACTTGGTGTAATTCCGTTCCGCAGTTTTGGCTGCAGCCATTTCAAATGTTTCCTATGGAAATTAACATAGAGAAAAAGACTTTAGGGACCCCCCTTTCTCTTGGCCCCTGCATGACGGATCACCTTGAAATTTCCAGGACAGCAGCTGATGTGATTGACCCATTAGTGTTGGCAATTTCCCAAAGATTCGACAAACAGGGCCAACGTTATTGGCAAATCAAAAAACGTTCTTCCTATGGAAACTGGATCCTAACTATAACTATGTATGAAACAAAACATGAGTATTTGTAAAGCGCATGTTCACCCGTACGTATTTTGGCATGGAATAACAGATGTTTAACAATACCCAACTCAACGCTACTCATTTTATTGAATTCAGATGGATGAAAGGCTGAGTGGACCCACCAGGATTTGAACCACTGACCATGAGGTTGAACAAAGGGCCCTGCAGGGGACGCATTAGTCCACTGAGCCACCAGACCCGGCTTTATATAAAGGATCCCTGCTGTGATGAAAAACCGGTGCGAGAGCACGGGTGTAGGACCCGTCAATAATGATCAAGCAGGTACTGAGGTAATGGCATAACACTTCAGTAAGATTCGCACTCCACAGTTCTGATTTTCAGAAAGTTTATTTCTGCCACAGGTTTTACCCTCACTCGGGCTTCATCATGGCCAGTTACACAGCAACATAATGCTCATTCATCTTTAAACACAACAGGTTATGCAAAGCAATAGACTTAAAGAAATCAATTGCTGTAACATTGTATTCCTCAGCTTTGCCCAATTTTTATTGATAGTTCTTAAAGACATATTCTGTGACAAATAAGAAAAAAAATTATATTTTCAGTGTAGCAAGAAAGCATATATGCAACATCCTTATTATGACCGAATGCAAATTAAAGATCATGAATAGGCATATTAAAGAGCATATGCAAACATATTCAGCACATTAAAGTAAAGTGGCTTAGAAGTAACATCGGTGATATTCTTGAAACACAGCTATTGCTGGACCCTACTAAAGTTAAAACAAAATAACTCAAATGAATGCCTGCATTTGATAACAATTACTATTAAGGTTCAGCCAAGTGGCTGAATGGTAATCCATATGCATCCTGGTTCTCTACAGTTAAGTAATCAATATCTCATAAATTCCTGGGAGACTTGTAAGCGCATCAGTTTAGGACAGCGAGAAAAAAAATAAAGAACAGACAGAACAAAATCAAAACATAAGCTAGATTGCATCTAATCTTAGACCCTCTATATTAAATATAGACACTATCCCCGCACCATGTGTCAAAAATAAAACAAACTATCTCATGGTTTCTCAAAATTATTTGTCACATGTGTACACCCACCAGTATTCTACTCTGGGATCTTGGATGTATCAACATAACCCACATAAATGATATATAAGAGACTCACAAACATTGTGACTCAGCCGACATCAACTTCCAGTTGTTGAAAGCTGGGGAAAACCTTTTGACTATAAGCTCATTCGAGAGGATAGGAAGAAATATAGGATTATCCTAATGAAAACCGCTGTGAAGGTCAGCAAGGGACGCAAAAGGGATGATTTCTACTTGCTGGCTGAAAGTCTGGATAATGCAGCGGGGAGATGTAAAAGCGCCATAAATCAAGTTTGCAAACTTAAGACTGCACACTAAACAGCATGAATTGAAATACAGACAGCAGCATTTAAGACATTGGTTTTTAAAGTGAAAACATGCTGCTTTCCATAAATGAAATGGTTATACTTCTGTTTTTAAGTGCACACTCTGTGAGGTAATTTGACCAGCGTCTTCAAAAACCACATGGTCATTTAAAAGACAGAGATACTTACCCGTGATCAAGGCACGTGTGGAGCAGAAACGCGTTGGGACAGTTTTCTACCTGGCGTATCTCTTTTGGCAATAAAGCGCTTGCAATCACTTTCAGCAGGAGTCAGTGTCTCTTTCCAGGAGAGAAGGAGTGTGTTTGGATATATATATATATATATATATATATATATATATATATATGATCAAGAGTGCCCCTTCTGAAACCCTGAGCCCATAGAAAGGGGGTGCGCTGGGCCGGTGGAGCCTGCCAGTCAAAATATTTCACAAAGGTCCAAGAAAAGCGCACACTAAGGAGGGTCACAGTGCAGTGCTGGGTTTATTCAATCTAGTAACGCATTTTGACTGCGGACAGTCTTGTTCAAACAAAGATTGAGAAGTGAAACCTCATTACATATCCTTATACAACATAAATGACGGACTTGTCAGTACATATCCTGCAAACCCATGCATATTGAGGAGGTCAATCTTAAAACATCTAGTACACATAGGGGCTCATTACGATGTCAGTCGGAAAGCCTCCGACCGACACAGTCTCTGACTCAGGACTGACCGGCTTGCGGTCGGTGGTTCCGGCCGCCGAATTACGATGGTCAGACTCCCATTGTTCACTAGGGAGCTTGTGTTACGGCCATACACATTCTGTAACACAAGCTCCTATGGGGAAATGGGGGGGGTGTAAAACCCTGCACCCTGTTGCAGGCACCCCATAGTGCCTGTTACATGGTACAGTGTTTTACAGAGGGATACCTTAGGTACCCCCTCGGCCACCAATCGTAGGCCGTGGGTACCAGGGGCCCCCGAAGTGACTATCCGACAGCCGTCCAGTGTTGGAAAGGCCGGCACGAAAAGGCTGTCGGAATCTGACATCATAATCACAGCGGCGGAAACGCCGTCCATATGGGGTTACAGTGCAGTTCCGACCGACAGGAATTCTCCGAGAACCGGTCGGAAATGAGTTGAAATGACCGACCGATTTACGTTCTGACCGCGAACATTGTAATCGGGCGGTCGGACCGTATACAAACTGAGTCAGTCAGAAAGGCTCTGATGCAGTCGCAAAGCTTCCGACTGTCGGTTGAAGGCTTTCTGACTGACACCGTAATGATCCCCTTATTGTATTATTAGAAGATGCACTTAGGCGATGAAATTGCATGTTAGAGCAAGAAAGCATGACGTATAACAAAAGATCAATAAATCAGAAGGCCACTCATATCAGAAAATAATAGAAAAAAATAAAGAGAAGCATGTATTATAAGAGTCTGAGACAGTGTAATAGCTGAGAATGTCATGTGGCTCAAAATGAGAGGCAGCCAAGATCCCTGGTTGGGACGAGTGTCCCAAAGCACCAACGGTACATGGTAAAAGTCTGTTGATACCATGGAGACAGGAATGTAGGTGGGTCTATGTCAGTCCGGGATGGTTGGGGACTCCCAGTGTTACTGCACAGGAAAGATATACATCTAGTAAAATGTAAGTGCCCTAGTCACGTACAGTGACTCAATGCCATGAATCATTGGTCAGAAAACCAAGGATCAGACTCTACTGTGGCAATCAACCAGTGGTGGGTCTGAGAGGGTAGGTCTAGTCGCGCTATACCCCAGGGGTTGATGGTAGTCACAAGGAGGCACCCCTAGTGGCTACAAGTGGAGAATTTCGGAAGACTTCACAGAAGAGTATGTACAGAGCAAAAAGTGTGAGCCAAGTGGCTGCAAAAGGAATGGGATGGGATATATTTATATATCCCATCCCATTTCTGTGGATCTATGAATCAGTGAGTGGGTGTGTAAGTACTGGTATGGGTCTGTGAATGGGTTTGTGAATGGTTGTGTGGGAGAAGGTGCATGGAAGGTTATATGGGACTTGAGTGGGTGCATTAGTGATTTTGTGGATTATGTCATGAGTGATGTCATGAGTGCTGTCATTTGAGATTTCATCAATAATGTCATCAGTGATGTCACTGACCATGTCATGAGTGATGTAATATGTGAGGTCATAAGCAGTCATTGGGGTCATAGGGTCACTTAGGTTCTCTACTGTCAGGTCACATATCAGACTCTTATTGTGGAGACACCAAGATAGTATGAATAACTAGAGTGACAGGCACATGGCACACTGTCTTGTGTCATCTATGCACAGTGTCATAAAGTTCAATCAGAATTTTGTGCAAATTGTAAACAGCTCACCATTTTCAGATGTGAACAATGGTCAACAGACTTTTGAGTCCGATGACTGCATTTTCACAATGCTTCTGGTGGAACACCATGCCACTGGCCCCTCTGGGTGCATTGTCTGTACAGACCACTAGTACTGAACCTCTATTAATCATGAGTCCAGTCAACACTGTGTACCAATCCGGTCTAGACTGCAGAGGTCCCCATTTGTATGGCCCAAGTATGAATGTCCCTCACTTATATTAGACATATTGCACACTTTCTACAGCTTACATTGCTCTTATTTTCCATCTCATTTTTTAACTTACTTTAAAATGATGCATATTTTGCATCTCTCAATCTGACAATGATGCATCATACACATGGTTTTCAAAGCCCCAAGTATGAATAGTCAAGCGCATTTACATATATGTCAACTGTTGTGAATGTGTACCTAACATCATACCTTACAATTTCAGTCATGTTTCCACCAGTGGCCATCTCTGTTTGACAATGAATGGCGCGTGTTGTCACTGTTACAGAGTCAGACACATGGACTCACTCTTTTGTATGGAGTGAATGGAATATTCCACACAATCATGTGAAAGGCCAGTGTGACAGGTGAGCAGAGTTAGCATACCTGTAATTGGCCCATGGGATACATTTGATTACACTGAGCAGCACGGCTGGGACCTAACATTGGCACACTGACCAAGGTAAACTCACCAAGGCCTCAACATTGATGTCACCTGCTGCCGGGATGTATAGCATGGGCTTTTCACACTTGAGTGCTCCAATAACAGCATACTTCACAGATTTGTTGAAACCACACTGAGAACAGGTCATATATTAGTCAATGTGCTGAGACATGTTGAGCAATTGCATTACTCATGAAGGTTATCTCCATGCACATGTTGTTGTAATTTGTGCTGATCACATGAGCATGGCACTATTGTCACTACCCTGAACATAACTTCCTCACATGTCACTGATGAGAGGGGCATAACCAGGCATCTAATAATCCTTGTGCATAAGCATGTTTCAAAACTGAACAGTGGGTTTGGCTGACTTCGGACCTGTAAAAGGGGCAGCAGGTTAAGATACTACAACATGCATGTTTGAAGAAAGCTGTGTGACAAGGCACATACTCACCCACTTCTTGCTGCTGTGTGGCTTTCTACTGCCCATCCATGTCAGGGAATACCACCGCTAGGATGTGGAGCACGGGGGGGTCAGGGTTCAGTGCCTGCCCCTCTTGCCTGGAAGTGACAGCTGGACTTCAGCAATCTTCTTGTTCCTGCCATGAAGGTCCTGCCACCTCTTGCTGCAATGACGGACACGCCAAGTTTCCAACCCCACGGAGAACATCTTCTGGACTATTGTCCTCCACAGCTTGACCTTCTCATGGGAGTTGACCTGTAAGGATGACATGGTGACAGACCCTTAGTTCACATGCAACATGTTTCCGAGTCAGACACTTGTACACATAGGTCATGGTCAGTTTGGCAACAATGTCTAAGTGGTAGGCATATGGCATTATGTGCAATTGTCCTGTGTTAAATGATGACTCCGTCCCATGAGAACAGTGATTATATGTTTACCCCAGTACACACACTTCTACAGCAGTGTACCTGCCCAGAACCGTTATCTACACAATTTTAAACTTACAGAAAACAGTTTACATGCTTGCAAATGTGATTCCTAATGCTAGAAGTGCATGGCAATTGCACATGTCCAATGAAAATGCAGTGTGATCATCACTCACTTACTCCTCTGGTTTGCCATACTGCTGGCTGTACAGTGGCAGGAGGGTGCCCAGCAGGACCTGGTTCTCCTCCTCTGTGAAAGCTGGGGCCCTGACCTCTCTACGTGCCATAGCAGCTCCCAGAGGATGTGGACACAGCAGCAGAGAGATGGGGAGGTGCAGGAATGATGCAGGTAGTGCAGGCAAGTGAAGTCTCAAGGGAACAGACAGACTTATATCTAAACAGCAGAGGCGGTCTTAATTCCATACTACCAAAGCAATAGGTTTGCGTCGGTTGCATTATCCGAATCGGTCCAATGCATAACATTGCTTGCAGACGACACGCCTACCGCGACATTCAAAAACTCATAATCGGACTGTGATTGACTTTGATACATTGGTGATGGGAGTTTACAGAGTCGGTTTCCAAGCGATGAGGACACGATCCGAAACGCACGTCTGTCACCATAACAACTTGCAGCCAATGGCTGTGTCCAAATCGGATAGGATGCGGCTATCGCGTCCTTTCAATAATCGGTCGGTATTACTCTCCCAATAGGAACTAACTTTGAGGGGCACATGACACACTGATGTTGAGGCTGATACCAACATCATACAGAAGTACTCCATTTACCCTCCAAGGCTTGGTCACAGTGACAATGACTTTTTGGGGATATACTAGTCCAATTTTTGACATATTCACTGCATTTGGGGACTGTGTGACCCAGTGTGCAACTTGTGAGATTTCTGACTGTAAATGTTGGGTGTTTAAGTAAGTCTTGGATAAAGCATTTACCTTTGCATAAGTAGACCATGACATTATGCAGCCACATCAGCTTGTGTTTGTTGTGTGTATTAGTAGTATATCTTTGTGTCCCAGACTTAATTGGATGAAGGTGTCATATATGCAACACCTACATTGTTCATGTTTTGTGTATGTGATTGTATGTGTATTGCAGACATGACAACATGACAGTGTCCACCCTGTGGCAGTAGTGTGCATGATTCACATTGTGAGACGCTGTGTGTATCATGTGTCCCACATATCTGGCATTACATGATCCTATTTTGGGTACCTTTTAATCATGTAATTGTTCTCACCAACCTATATCTTGGCCAATTTGGTAGGGAGTTGTGAGTATGTGATGCTTGATCACATGAACGGTGACAGACAGTAGAGCCTTTTTACACTACATCACTCTAATTGCTGTGCCACCATACCTTGGTAACATGTCTGGGAAGGGTACTAATGCTGTGATATGTATCTAAGGTCAGCCATTTTCATTGAAATGTGTATTTCCAATGTTTTGTGGCTTTATTTATGTTCAGATTTAATGTTCAGTTTGTCTCAATGCATGTTGCTTTGTACATTGTGAACTAACACCAACTGTGTTTACACACTGCACATAGGTATCGCAGACGACCTCCAGTGTACAGGTTCTTTGCCGACCTCCAGACCATGGAAGAACGCGAAACCATTAGAAAATACAGTTTAGCCAGGCCAATTATTGAAGAGTTAGCTGAGCAGTTGTCACCGCATTTGAAGCCTGGTCGCACATATCCAACTGCACTGACCTCCAAGGTGAAGGTGATGGTAGCATTACATTTCTTTGCCACGGGTTCATTCCAATAAACATTGGCAACATCAGGTGGAATGTACCTAGCAATGTTCAGCCATGTCCTTCGGGATGTGTTGGAGGCATTGCTACATTACCTGGACCTGTACATTGAGTTCCCGACACCTGGAGAGTTGACAGACATCAAGGGGGAATTATATGCCTTGGGATGGATACTGCATGTCAATGGCTCTATTGATGGCACCTATGTTACTTTGATCCCACCACAAGCAAATGAGCAAACATATTGTAACCGAAAACATTACCACTCGATCAATGTCCAGGTGGTATGTTTGGCTGACATGTCGATCTCCACGTCTGCACACATTTCCATGGCTCCACACATGATGCCTACATCCTGAGAAACAGCGTCATCCCCCATTTGATATCTCATCTGCAACCTGACTGGGCCTGGCTTGTTGGTAGGGGATATTGTATGTTTATGTTGTGGTGTGTGTTGATTGTATTTCAGATAGTGCTTTGTTGTCAGACAACCAAAGTCTTTTCTGTGTTCAATGTAGGAGACTCTGGATACCCCAACCAGCCTTGGTTGCTGACACCACTCCCCAACCCTGTCACCCTTGCAGAAGTGCGGTTTAATGAGGCCCATGGCAGGACCAAGCGAGTCGTTGAGTCGACCCTTGGGCTACTAAAGACCAGATTCCACTGTCTGGATTGCACATGAGGAGCCCTCTAATATGCCCCATTGAAGGTGTGCAAGATCATCACAGCTTGATGCATGCTCCACAACCTGGCTAAATGGAAGACAGTACCTCTTATACTGGATGACAGAAACCAGCAGCCACCACCGAGGGAGGATCCAGGACTGAGGCATGTTGACAGTGGTGATGAGGAGGAGGTCTTGGATTTGCAACAACAGCTCATCCACAACTTTTTCACATGAGTGTAAGTATGTAATGAGAGGAGGTGACAAACCCCAATTGTTTGTTTGTGTGTTGCTGGTGTACAATGTGTATGTATGCGTGTGAGTGTATGATAATTGTCATGATCTTTTCAAATGAAATGGTTCAATTAAGTTTGCAGGTTGACATGTACAGTGCTAACGTGAATCCTAGCTAGTGTTCACACAGACATATTTTGTTCTTTTTATGACATTCTTAGCAAAATTGGGCCAACTGATCCATGAGTTCCTGACTCTGTTCTTTGTTTCTCCTTACCAGGGTACTTTGCCTTGTCATCTGCAGAATTGTGACCTTACCAGACCCATGATGCAGTGACATACTCCAACATTGAACTGTTGCGGAAATCCCTGGCATGCACTAACGTCTGACCTGATGGTCATTTTTTGATCCATTGTGCATTTTGATACTGTGTTATGTGATCTGATTTTATGTGAAGGTGCCAGGTTGTATCTGGAGAATGAACCTGTGCTCCACATTGAGATATGCCTTGTCTGTTTCCACACATCCAAAGATTATTTTGAAACAAAACATGTACCATGATGATCTGGTTTGCTGACAATGATTGTTGATTGTGCTTGCAAATAGTGATAGTTTTGTGGACAGTAGACTTAAATTGAATCAGTACCATGTGCTACAGTTTGTGTGATAACCTGGTTGTGTCCATCAATCATGCTGTGACAAGGTATATTTACTCACAAGCCATTAGTTGACATTTTGGAAGGGATTCCTTGCCATTGTTGTTGACACTTTCTTCTTTGTGATTTTGTGCATCATTTAAGTCTGTACATTTGGGAATCAAAGTCACGACATAAGCAAGTATTTAGTGAAAAGTGATTTATTTTAGTGCATGAAGGTGGTAGATCATTCCACACAATGGCGGAGTGCTCAACAAAAACATTTAAACAAAATATTGATAGGAGTTGGTAGTGTTTGTAGAAGAATTCATCAAAAGTAAGTCCACAGTTATTTGAGTCCAAAGTCCAACTTAGACCCTACATCCAATGTGGGACAGTTCAATGACAATCAACAAAGGGAACACTTGCCACACTATGGAGGATATCGGTGGCAGATTGTCACTTCCTGGGGGTGATGCATTGCCATCTGTATCTCAAAGATTCTTCCTTGGACGACCCTTTCCACGTTTTGCAGGGGGACTCCCTGCGGCTTGTGCTGATGTTGATGCACCGGATGTTGTGGGCACACAGGGAGGTGTGGACATGTTGTTGGCAATCAAGCAGAGGAAGGTGACAATGTTCCAGTGCACCGCAGTCAGGTCATCAATTTTAGTTAGGAAACTGTCCAGTTTTAGATTTTGGCCTGCCTGCAGTTGTTCAATGTTCCTGAGGATCCCAATGACTTGGCCAAATTAACCCTGACAACCCTCGTAGGCGTTGAGGATCCGGGAGAGGTATGGGTGATCCTCATCGGCAACACCAGCAGCATGATGGCCCAGGTCCCCATGGCCCTTCCCACCACCCCTACCCACCCGAGCAGGCCCAGTTGGTAGTGGCATAGTCAACACTGAGCCTCCTTCCTTGTTGACAGGGGTGTTGTTGTCCGCCAACTCCAGAGTGCCCTGTGTTGCTGTACTGTCAGTGGTGGCTTGGGCTGCTGTGTCCGTCACAGTAGGGGTCAGCTGGGTGTTGTCTGCTGAGGTGGGAGTGGTTGCAGAGGATCCTGCTGTAGCCGCTGCTGCTGCTGTGGGTTGGCCCAAACCTGATGTGCAGGTCATTCCTCATTGTCTGAGGATTTTTGAGAGACATCTACGCCGGAGAGCTCCTGGTCGACCAGAGTCTGGGTCGGGCTGTCCTGGTTGGTTCCAGGGGTGTTCCCAGCTCACCCAGTGGGTTTATAAAAGACACAATGATTCAGGCTACTGAAGCTAACTATGACTTAATGTACATAGATTGTCCTCCTTCAGCCATGATGCTGGCCTATGTTTTTTGTGGACAATGTAATTCAGATGTGGATTAATGAACATGTCCAGCTATGTACATACATGGGCATGTTGTGTTTAGTTCACCTTACATGTCCTAAGACATTGACTGGTTTGTGACTCCCTGGGAATGACACAGGTGGGTTGGTGTTTTGTGCATCTGTACTTTCACGGTGACATACAGACTCTTTTTCTCTAAATGTTGGTATTTGTTAGGCCTGTGTACTGGGCTTAGTGCTTGTATTTAGGAGTCACATAGGTGTGGCTGCCTACACACTCACAGTCTGCTCATTAACCCAGAAATTTGTGTGAATGGTGTGAGTTATGTGCTTATTGTTCTCAGCTCATTATACACAAGTGAATGGCTGTGATGAGCAAAATGTGTGACTGCTTAGCTTTGTGCCTACACAGATCATGTATTTTGTATGTTACATAGTCAAATGAAATCACAAACTGTGCTTTCTACCAATTTGTGGCCGACTACTTTAATGATCAGAGGTTTGCTTGCTTAGGCTCTATTTGTAAAACTTACACTCCTCCTCCCACCCAGCCTAACCAGGCCACCAGGAAGAGTGTTGTCCAGACTATGCTGGTAAGTGTACTTGCAAGATGGTTGTCACTGATGGCTGGTGTTTCTGGCAGAAAGGGAAATTTGTTAGTTGTGATAGGTTCAGACAGCAGTCCCCAGTGTCACCCATCTTGATAGTACACATCCCCTCACTGTCAGGTACTCATAGGCCCAGATGAGCTGTTTGGTTTGCGTGGGAGGAGGAGTGTTTTCACTGACTCCATCTCCCATCAGGCCCTGTACTACACACACACATTCCACCGTGCAAAAACAGTACCCCTGGAACTATGCTTTCCTGAGAGCGAGTGGATATGTACTGACAAAGTTGGCTGACACTGGAGTTTGGTGTTTGTAGCACAAGTCCCTGTTGTTAGTTGTGGTAAAGTCAGACACTAGTGCCCAGTGTCATGTATCCTGCTAATAAATTTTGAAACACTGTGGGTAAGCTTAGTTCCTGTTGGGCTGTTTGTGCTAGGCGGGAAGGTGTATGTTGGACAGGGCCTGATGTGAGTCGTAGCCTTTCCAAATACTCCTCCTCCCACCCAACCCAGCTAAATCCTCTGAGACTGTGGCTAACTGGCAGTGAGGGGAAGTGTACTAGCAAGGAGGCTGACACTGGTACATGGTGTTAAACTTGCATCCAAATCCCAACAAGGCCTTGTGCACCAAACACCATGCAACAGTGTCAGTCATCTTGCTAGTGCACTTCCATTCACTGTCAGGTAGCCATAGCCCAGATGAAGTGGTTGGTCTGGGTGGGGGTGGGAGTGTTTGCACTGACTCCATCTCCCAACAGGCCCTGTACTACACACACTCATTCCACCGTGCAAAAACAACACCCCTGGAACTATGCTTTCCTGAGAGTGAGTGGATATGTACTGACAAAGATGGCTGACACTGGAGCTTGGTGTTTGTAGCACAAGTCCATGTTGTTAGTTGTGGTAAAGTCAGACACCAGTGCCCATTGCCATGCATCCTGCTAGTAAATTTTGAAATACTGTGGGTAAGCTTAGTTCTTGTTGGGCTGTTTGTTCTGGGTGTGAAGGTATATGTTGCACAGGGCCTGATGTGAGTCATAGCCTTTCCAAATATTCCTCCTCCCACCCAGCCCAGCTAAATCCTCTGAGACTGTGGCTAACTGGCAGTGAGGGGATGTGTACTAGCAAGGAGGCTGACACTGGTACATGGTGTTAAGCATGAATCCAAATCCCAACAAGGCCTTGTGTACCAAACACCATGCAACAGTGTCAGCCATCTTGCTAGTGCACTTCCATTCACTGTCAGGTAGCCATAGGCCCATATAAAGTGGTTGTGTGAGGTGGAGGTTGCAGTGTTTGCCATTACTCCAACTCCCATCAGGCTCTGTTCTACACATACTCTTCCCACCCAGAGAAAACTGTCCACATGGCATAATGGTTTCCTGTGCGTGTTGGAAATATATTATCAAGATGTGTGACACTTGTTCCTTGTGTGTGAGTTGGCCACAAGTCCCAACAGTGCATTGTTGTCCACACACCAGTCCCCTGTGTCATTTATCTTACCAGTACATGTCCCCTCACTGTCAGGTAAGCATAGCTCCAGATGGGCTTTTTGTGCTGTTTTGAATGAGTAGTGTTTGCACTGACTCCATCTCCAATCAGGCCCTGTCCTCCACACACCTTCCCAGCCAGCCCAAACAGCACACTTGGAACTATGCCTACCTCACAGTGAGTGGCAATGTGCTATCAAGATGTCTGACACAGGTGCCTGTTGTCAGAGTTGACCACAAATCCCATCATGGCTTTGTGCTCCAAATCTTCCCCAGTGTCAGCCATTTTGTTAGTACATTTCCACTCACTGTCAGCTAAGCAGAGTTACAGGTGGGCTGTTTGTGTTGGGTGGAAAAAGTGTATGTAGAAGAGGGCCTCCAGGGAGAGGAAGTCAGGGCTGACACTCCTCCTCCTCCCACCCAGCCCAAACAGCTCACCAAGAACCACACGTACCTGACAGTGAGTAGAAATGTACTGACAATATCTCTAACACTGGTGCCTGTTGTTTGACTTGACAGTAACACACATCAGGGCCTTCTGTCCCAGACACCAGTCCCCAGTGTCAGCTATCTTGGCAGCACATTGCCACTCACTGTCAGGAAAGCCCCAGGTAAGCTATTTGGGATGGATAGGAAGGTGTGTATGACAGAGCCTGATGGGAGTTGTAGTGACAGACAAACACTGCTTCTCCCAACCAGCACAAACAGCTCTTCTGGGCCAATGGCTACCTGACAGTGAATGGAAGTGTACTAGCAAGATGGCTGACACTGTTGCATGGTGTTTGGAGCACAGGACCTTGATGGGAGTTGGTTTCAAGTTCAACACCATGTAGCAGTGTCTGAAACTGGTGCCCGGTGTCCGAGTTGACTACAACTCCCACCATGGCCTTGTGCTACATACATCAGTCCCCAGTGTCAGCCATCTTGCCAGTACATTTCCACTCACCGTCAGGGACTTCATAGTCCCAGGTGTGCTGTTTGAGCTGGGTGGGAAGGTGTTTGTGAGAAAGAGCCTGATGGGAGATGTAGTCAGTGCAAACACTCCTCCTTCCAGGAAGCCCAACCAGGCCAACAGGGAGAGTGATGTCCTGACAATGAGGGGAAGTGTACATTCAAGATGTCTGACACTGGTGCCTGTTGTTTGACTTGACTGCAATTACCATCAAGTCCTACTGCTCCAGACACCATGCAGCAGTGTCAGCCATCTTTTTAGTTCATTTCCACTCACTGTCAGGAAAGCATAGTTCCATGTGGGCTTGTTGGGCTGTGTGGGAGGAGGAGTGTTTGCAGTCACTACAACTGCCATCAGGCCTGTGCCCACAGCCACCTTCTCAGTCATCCCAAACAGCCTACCTGTGACTCAGCTTTCCTGAGAGTGAGCGAAAATTTGCTGGTAAGATGGCTGACACTGGTGACTGGTGTTTGGAGAACAAAGCCTTGCTGTGAGTTTGTAAGACATATGTACATGGTAGGACTTTTATGCCTTTTAATTTTCATTGCAGGTATGTTGTTTATCAATATGACACACATCACATGCTCATTTACTATAGTTTGGTTTTCATTTCAAAACAGTCATTTGTATCACTGAGTCCTTTACAGTGATGTCTATGGAGTTGTAATTGGTAACTTTGTTTGAATGTGGAATGGGCACTTACCAAAATCTGGTGCTCCAGGTAGTCCATAGATGATCTCCGGTGGAAGGATGGAACACACCTTCTCCTCCCAGGAAGTGAAGTGCATAGGTGGTGCAGGAGGGCAACCGCCAGTCTGCTGGCTTAGAGCGCGTTCTCTAGCCAGCAGTTTTTTGACCCTCCTTCGCATATCTTAGTACCTACTCCTGATATCATCCATTGTGCACCAGACAGGTGCTTCAGCGTTCACCTTGTTGACTATCATGTCCCACATCCTATTTCTCTGGGAAAGGAGGGTCTGTTGGATAGGTTTTCAAATAGCTGTGTCTCTACTCTGACTATTCCATCTACAAGCACTTCCAACTCCTTCTCTGTGAACCGTGGCTGCTTCCTTGGGGTCATCGTGAGGGTGAAGGTGAATGTGAAGGTAAAGGTGAGGGTAAGTGTGAAGGTGAGGGTGAGTGTGAATATGAAAAAGAGTGTGTGTAAGAATTGTTTAAAAATAAAATCTGTGAAAGTTATGTGGTGGGTGAAGTGTGAGTGTATGAGGCAGAGAACAGTGACTATGTGTCAAATCCTGTGACCTAGCAGCAGTTGTGTTAGAGCAAAGGATCATGGTCATGTTTTTGGCCCTTTATATAGGTGGATTGGTGGGTGTGGCTAATATTTGAACTTTTTGGCAGTATTTTGGCAGTGCCAATGCTTGTTTTGACTGTTTTTATTAGTTTCCAATTGCCATTTGTAACACCAACCGACATGGTCCAGAAACTGCGTTGGATGCATCGTCATCTGTTCGCGGGGTATACCGAGTCTGATTTGAAACAGGAATGCTATTCTTCAGCGTTTCCAAACGAGATGGTCGCATCAAGCTTGTTTCCAAATGATTCGGTCTTGCGGATTAGTTTTCTACCGACTCGGTGGGAGTTTAACAAGCAATGCATCGTAATCCATTGTTCTGGAAGCTGACGGTCGAGGCGGTAGGAAACCATTCTGGAACCGAATTGGTAGGAATGCTTTCCTGATGAGATCGTAATCAGCCCCTTAGTCATGAAGACTCTGAGCAGTTAGATATTCCTATTACACTGCCAAAGGTGGAAGAAGCTATTAATTCCTTAGTGATAGGCAAGGCAACTGGCCCCAATAAATTACCCTTAGAATTTTATAATGTTTTTTTCATGAATTGAAAACTGATATGTTGTTAACTTTTCAGGAGGCTCAGCAGGGGCGGACACCATCATCCTGAGATTCTGCTAAAATGGTTATTTTAAAAAAAGAAGCAAGCCACCTACACTGCCGGGGTCATATAGACGTATCTCTTTGCTGAATTGCAATGATAGAATCTACGCAAAGATCCTGGCTATGCGTCTAGCCAGGGTAATTACCCCTTTGGTCTTGATCCGTCAGCACAGTTTTTTTACAGGTAGAGGCATGGTCAATCACATCCGCAGGGTGGTGACCTTATTTGACCTGGCCAGGGTGCACCAGGCTCCATTGGGGCTGGTATTTCTTGATGCTGAAAAGGCATTTGACTGTGTCTCCTGGGAGTTTTTATGGATGGTGCTCCATCGGTCAGTCTTTAGGTCGGGCTTCATTTACTTGGTAAGAGCCATGTATAGGTCACCCACAGCCCAAATTTGTGTGATGGGTTTAGAATCTGAGCAAGTCGCTATTTCTAGAGGAACGAGACAGGAATGTCCATGCTCTCCCTTAATGTTTGCTATCTTTTTTTGATTATGTTGGAGCATAGTACGATTATTAAATCTGCTAAATTCAGGCAGGAAGATTATCGTGGGTTTGCCTACGCCTATGATGTGTCCATTGTCACTACAGAACCAGCTGTAGCAATGCCTGAAATAGAGGAATTAGCTTCTGTTTTTGTGCAATTCTCTGGGTATAAATTAAAGATCGCAAAATCCCAGATTATCTGCACAAACTAGGCCCACTTTAATGATCCAAGAGCTACTGATGAGGTAGTATATTTAGGTATCAAAATTAGAGCTTGTTTGAATGAACTGGTAGCTGCTAATTTGGTCCCCTTTTGGCTGGAATTAAAAAGAGCTAGATAGAATTGAATGTTTACATCTCTCGCTGGTCGGTAGATGTAATGTTTTAAGAATGAATATACTACCTAAGGTGCTTTATTGCTTCTGGTCAGTACCATTGAAGCCTAGTGGAGCTCAGCTTCAGAGCTGCAGTCGATATGTGGCAGTTTTTTCTGGGGCCAGAGGAAACCTCGTAGGGCAATGAAATTCATGAAGTTACCCAGAAACCGGGCAGGGTGGGCAGTCCCTAATTTTGCATTTTATTATTATACATTTATGCATTATATGCAGATTTTATTAACCCGCAAAGGGTTAATAATCTTGACTTTTTTCCAGCCTTAAGGCACAGTACTTTAACACCATTTTTAGGTCTCGCCTGAGCCAGCGCATACGCTGCACTGGCGAGACATTTAGTGAGTGGGCTTTAAAAAGCCGACCACAGCTTTTTGGGTGGCATAGAGCGTGCGGTTACGCGCACAGTTACGAGCAGAGGCGCCATCTGGCTTTCCTCTCGCTCTCCCAAGCGCGCGCGCCTCGCTCCGCCTCTCTGTCTTGCATGCGCGCGCCTCTCTCCTCGCCCACTCACTCGCTCCGCCCTCTCCGTCTCCTTTTTAGGTCTTGCCTGCGAATGCAGCGCATGCGCAGCTTCGCCTCGGCGAGATCTATTGTCGTTGCTTCTGTGTCCGGGGCCTGTGGAAGCGGGGTTGGTGTCCGCCCTGTCGGCATTAGGCCCCGCCCACCCTGCTCAGACTTGCTTGCGCTTTTCAGGAAGCATTCTTGGCGTTCTGTACTTGTTTTACGTGGAGTAGCAGGATGGCAGCGCTCCCGCTTTTCAACAGAGCTTCATTTCACAGCGCCATATGCCAGGCATTATATCCCCGTCACACAAGGCCTGAGCTGTCTGAAGCATTCCACGAGACCAGGAAGTGAGTGCACACGCTTATTATAGTTAATTCACCGTGCAAGATACCAATGAACAGACTAGCTCAGCCCCAAGGTTGTATGCATTAACAAATGTGTGCTTCGACATCACGATTTAACTTTAAATGGATCACTGCTGCAGACTTAATATGGTGGCCCGCGCCTGTCTTTTGTGCTGCGCAGTTCGCATGAATCAACTTTTAAAAATCATTTTTGTTCCTTTTCAAAAGAGGCAAAATGCAGCGCTTTAACAATGGCGCCAGTGTGCCTATTGTCAGCGGTTCTGCGGCTTCTAACATTTTCGGCTGCTTTCTCTACATGTTTACGTTGACACTGTTCTCTTGCCTGGAGGTAGCTCCAACATACCTAGAGCCCCGGGAGATATGACGGAAAGCGGAAGCAGGTTTTTTATTTGCTAACTAAATGTGTTTCACAACACAAAAGTGGCAGACAGCTGAGCCCAGAGCGGGGGCATCAACTTAGCGCATAACAGCCCTGGGGGCATTCACAGCAGGCATGGCACGGGGGCACCATGCATAGCACCGCTCCCAAGCAGCCAGCCAGGCTGACCAAATGGCCAAAGGTGCTTTTTCATTCTCCCCCTTATCACCCTTTTATGCTTGTCTGAATGCGATTAAATAGAAAAGAAAGGCTGCGGCTGCCTTTACATCGTTGCTGGCTGGTTTTTATGTTGGCTATACCTCTAAACATGGCGCCACCCACCTTTCTTTTCAATTTGTTTACTTTTCTAGCATTCATGTACGTTTTAGCTTTAAACATATGAACATAAAGCGCAACGTGCCGCAAATGCTACAAAAGCAAAACAAAATGCTAATTTAAGACATTTAATGGCTCTGACTTAAAAACAATTACGCAAAAAAATATACTTTGAAGTAGTACCCAGGAAATGTACAATAATATCCTCCGAGATCGGTGCTCATTATTTTGATTCTTTAAACCCATATTGTGACACTTAAGCACGTCACTTATCGAATTGCTCCTAATAGTACTTCCGGTCTTAATACATGACCTATGCCCCCAAGTCTTTACGTTCCAGTTCTTTCCGGTAGCTATACAACCCGAACCAGCAGAAGTAATGTCTGCAGTTAAAATCTGTTGTAATCCTCTGCATTCCTCAGTTTGAATCCCTTTGTTGTGTCCGCATCTGGGCCATGAAGTCTCTAAGCTGCCAGTAAAGCTCGATAGTGCAACGATCAGAAGCTGAACAACCTGTAAACGATGTCTTTCTGTTGCTGGTGAAAGGCTTTTCTTGTGCGATATAGGTTATAGCCCCTCATCTTCTTGTTATGCATGCAATCAGTTTAAAAAAATGATTTACTCTTAAATTTGTTAATACTCCTTCCGGGGTCTGCTTTAAGGTACAGAAGAAAATATAAAAGCACTATGAATGATGTTCAGCTAGGGGGCCAGGGTCGTTGAATAACAGGTTAGAAGCTCCGTATTTTTGCTGCAAATGTGCATGATACATTGTAAGTCTGAGCATCTAGCTTGTACACTACATGTCCAGCTTCATGTATTTATCCTACATTGAAGTAGCTGATGTAAGCGAAGTTAAATTGTCTGTAGACTCAGGAGTTTACTATGCAGTCAGTTCGACAATCCCTGTAAGGGGCGCATTCCATCTACTGTTGGGTTTCACTGGCATTTCGTGCATATGACTGCAGGCAGATGGAGGCGGATACCAGAGCCAGCGCGGAGGGGAATGAGTCACAACCTTCGACCCTCCTGGAGGGGCACCAGTATGCCTCCCACTTTATTCCAGAAACTCTTCAGCAATGCAGTAGGTCTCGCTTCTACACGAGTTTCAGCTATTGACATTGCAAATAACAATGCCTTTTATTTTTGTTTTAGTTTTTAACACATAAATAAAAGGCATTGTCATTTGCAATGCCAATAGCTTAAACTTGCGTAAATGCGAGACCTATTGCATTGCAAATGCTTGTTAATCTTTATCACATGCCTGCAAAAATGCTCAAGTGGGGTGGAACAAATGATGGCAAATGCTTTCGCTGTCGGGCTGATCTGGGTGATAACCTCCATATGTTTTTTACATGCTCAAAACTGAATCATTGTATTCATTGAATGGAGGTTTTTTTTAACTAATGTGACCGGCATAGAAATTACGATCATGTCCATGGCGATGCTACTGGGTCTGTCAAGCGGGTCTATGACCAGTCTGATAATGCAGCAAGCTACGTATTTGATATTCATGGAAATTGAGGTGGCCCGGCGGTGCGTAGCCTCCTCTTGGCTGCAAAAAGAATCCGCCTCCTTTGAGATGTGCAGAGCAAGATTTTATGCCATTTTTAATCTTGAGACCAGTTTACACTCTCTTAAAGGACTTTGTAGACGGAAATTAGGATTAAGAATCTGGGGGGCTATGCTAGATCATATGAATGCTAAGGAAAATTTGATTTTAATACCTTTCAAGTTTTATCCTCCTGGGGTGATGATCATTTTATTGGTGTACCGCTGTCAGTTTGTGAATCTGTACGAATATTTTGATATGTGGCATTTTTCGATGATGATGATGTTTTCTGTGCACCAACCAGAATGTTTTTGTATCCGAGTGTGTTATTTAATGGCAATAAAAATTTTTTTTTTTAAAAATAACATTATAAGTAGGGGGAGTTGATAGTTTTGTAAATGATATTTTTGACACCATATTTTTGTTTCACAATATTATTGTTGTTGATATTGTGTCAGTTATCTGGCGGTAGGCATAACACTAAATTAACCAAAAAACCCTGAAAGACAGCACTGGAATATTTGGATTGCACCCTGTCCTGCACATCTGGGAAACAATGCAGGGTAAAAGAATGCTAAAAGACCCAAGTGCGTGCCAAAGTGATTGACTGAACTAACAACCACAAAACAGAGAGGAAGTGGCGTCCTTTTTTCACACTGAATGTCCACAAACACCATCAAAAGGAGTTTTCCTGGTCAATTCATAGCAACGTTTTGGTCACATAAAAATCCATCCAGATAAAGTCTAGTTCTTTACAGTTTTGCCCAAAGATGTACACTCCAAATCGTCTAAAAGTTTTGTCTCTACATGACGTTCATCAGTTGTATATATCTAATGTCTCTTGGGATCAAATCTGTTCATCTCCGCTCAAGGGGGTTGGGAATAAAGCTAGCAAAGACATGGTTGCAAAAGGTGGAAGTCAAAGACCATTTTGCCAAGGAGAAGGACTTTATTCCCAGAAAATGTAACCTTGGATAAAACAGCGAAGGGAGGTGAAGTTGAAATAACACAAATCTGCTTGCATGAAGTAACTATTTATAAAAAGGCTGTTGTCTGTGAAAATCAAGACACAAACAAGAATACGTTCAAAGAGGACCCCTTAAGAAATGTTAAGAACTAGATTCAGATCCCAAGGAGGCATCTTGAAAGTGACCAATAGACACTTTCTCTGAAACCCCTTATGTAATCTTTAAAATTGATCTTTAAAGAGTATAATACACTGGCGGGTAACCCATCAAAGTATTCACATGCCACATACAAAAGAACATCAAGCACATTTGCTGACAAGTCACTGCAGGTATGAATTATCCTTTTAAGAGCAACTCAAGAAGGTTCATTGATGCCACAATTAGGTGTATCATCTAGCCCCTGAACTGCAACAGTTGGGCACAGAGGTGGTCACATGGACATACAGCTAAGCTGCAGGTGATCTGGATACCATGGTTTTCTTGATCCACCTGGGACAATCAGACTTGAGTGCGCTTTGCTGTCTTATCTTCTGACCAACTACCTGAATGTGAAGAATTGAAAGAAATACATAATGTAGGTCATGCAAATATTCTAGGCTCAGTAACATCTCTGAAGTGCTTTGGGGATCATCTGGGTTATTTATTAAGGGGTGGTGGAAACCCTACGGAAGCAACAAACATTGTCCTTGTCAGGATGAACCACAAAAGTTGCTAAATTAACCTGTGCTTAACTTTCTGGTAGTTTGGCCCGAAAGCAATTAGGCTTAACTTAGAGGCACAGTGTTAAGTATTATGCAGCATGCAAACAGTGATAAAGTGAAAACACACCACAAGAACAATCCCAAACCAATGTAGACCATTAATATACATTTTTAATAAATAAAATAACACCAAAACTAATCAGATCCAATTAATAGAACCAAAGTTATGAAATACATTTAAGTGAAAAATAGTGCTTAACAGATCAAACTGCCAACTGCAGGTATCTGATTGCACAAGACCAGGGCAAAGTCAAAACTTAAGGTCAATCGCGATGGAGGACAGTTCGGCTGCACCAGGTGGATTGGGTCCTGTCTTGATTAACATCGGACTTTAAGACATTTTGACGAAAAGTTCCAGAGATGGTAAAGTTCAGTGGGGCAAGACAGCCGGCAGTATCCAAGGAGAAGGCGTCATTGTCAGAGACGTGTTAGAAAGATTTGCGCTGAAGATTTCTACCTTCGGATTTTGGCTTTTTATTGGGAGTCGAAAATCTCCAGAGGGACAAAGCTGTAGTCTGCAACTGATGAGGGCGCCACAAGGCCGGATACCTTTGCTGAGAGAAACAGCTGAACAGGATTTTCTGCTGCAGAGAAGAACGTACTAGAAGCTACAGCGGCAAAGAACCTTGGGCTGATGAGCGAACAGGTAGGTCCCTAACTTCTGACAGTTTACAGGCCACTTTTTGGTTTAGAGTTAAAAAGGAGCAGCACCTTCAACACCACAACCAAGAGTCCAGAAGAGAGGGGGAACCACTTGGGGGTGAGGACTGACTCCAGAAGAGGCCAGGTGCAGAGTTCTAAGTCTCTTTGGCTTGTTATGTCTCTGTAGTTCACACAGGCAGCCAGTCAACTAGCCTTTTGATTCACTCTGATAGTCCTGGGTTCAAGCAGCAAGGAAGGCCTCAAGCAGCAATGCAGTCCTCTGGGGAGCAAGGTAGGCCTCAAGCAGCAGGTCAGTCATTTGGTAGCAGCAACTAGTCCTCTGGAGAACAAGGCAGGCCTCAAGCAGCAGGGCAGGCCTCTAGGGCACAAGGCAGCCCTTCTTAAGTCTTCCACAGATCTAGCAGCATACTGAAGAGTTGATCTGAGGGTTCAATCTTTATACCTGGGTCATCCGTTGAGGTGGGGGGATTTCCTAGGCTACCCCCAATTCTGGTTCCAGAAAGTTCTTTCCTTCTCCTGCCAAGCCTCCAAGATGTATGGGGTGAAAAAAGACTAGTGTTAGGTTTCTTTGTGCTTGCTGTACGCAAGCCCCTTTGAAGTGCAAGTGGGGCAGAGAACAGCTTCGCCTCAACCCATCTTGTCAGGATGGCCCATCTTGCCCATACCTAAGCCCTTTTTCTCACTGTCTGGAAGAAATACACAAAGTCTGACATCAGAGTCATGTGACCCAGGACACTGGCAGCAGGCACCAAATGGTCAAGACAAGAAAACGCCAACTTTCTAAAAGTGGCATTTTCAGAATTGTGACTTAAGATTCAACTTTACCATTAAAGGGGATTTTAAATTGCAGTTCGTTTGGGTCCATCCATGACATTCCAACCTGTTTCCAGTCTAAAACTAGCATATATTAAACGTAATAGGATAACAAAATGTTATCCTATGGAAGAGGTAGGCCTTACAGTAGTGAAAAACAAATGTAAGAGTTTTTCATTACCAGGAAATGTAACTCTTAAAAACACATGTACTCCTTTTTAAATATAATGCACCCTGTCCTATGGTCTGTTTAAGGCCTACTTTAAGGGTGGCTGAGATATTAAAAAGCAAGGTTTAGGTCTGAGAAAAGGTTTATTTTGACAAGTCAAATTGGAAGTTTAAAACTGCACTATAGACATCAATGGCAGGCCTGAATCTTGTTTAAAAGTGCTACTTTAGTGTGTGGCACAGTGAGTGCTGCATGCCCACTAGTAGCATTTAATTTATAGGCCCTGGGTACATGTAATACCATATAATATGGACTTATAAATAAACTAAATGTGCCAACCAGGTGTAGGGTAATTATGCCATACCTTAGGGAACAAGTCCAGAAACAGAGTATTGAAGACAAGATGTTTGGTGGGTGACCTTGTAGATGTGGGCCAAGTCCTACCCTCACAATCTGATATAAGTCTATTGGGGATGAATATCACTTGGGGAAGATCATGTTGACCACACTCTGCTATAGCGCCCATTTGTCATTTATCGAGGACAGTCAGTTCAATCAATTAGCTCATATATTCCAGTTTCCTGCCAGATAAGCAGCTGACTACCCACTCAGGTTGTCTTTGCAAGTTATGTCTATGTTGGCATCCTCGTTCACACTGAAAATAATCTGTTAGGACCTGCACCTGTTGACCTTGAAACCATTGTAGGAAAGGAAGGTCACATATTCAGGTTCTTATCCTGTAGAGGCCATAAGTTCCTTAAGTGAGCACCCCAACCCAGAAGGGACTGTTGACTCTCCTAGTAACCCGGGCCATGGTGGTGAGAAGGGCTCCATCTTTGAAAATATTTGTAGGAGAGAACCACCATCATTTCAATCTGAACTTGTGGATAAAATCCTCTCTATTTCTCTAGTACCTCATACTGTAGCTCCCAATCACTGTGTTGATCTATATCTATTTTAAACTGTGTACTCTGTATTACTGTTAGTATTATGTAGCCACCAGCTATACCTGCCTTTCTGATATATCATCTGTACACTGCAGAGTCCTGTAGCATCACTGTTCAGCAGTACCCAGCTATCTGTCTGTATTATCACTGTTACTCTGTAGGTGAGGTTAAGGGAAGACCAACACATGCGAAAACTTTGTTATGAGGAAGTGATGTTTATTTATCAGTGTGACAAACTTCAAAAATGGCTGCTTTTTCAGGTGAGGAGTGCTGTCAACCTTTGATACCTATGTCTTAAGTATTTGGTTTCATAGTCACATTCCCATTACAAGTACTCTTGAAAGGAAGGCCAGGAACAGCATGAGGCCTGCCCTCTCCCTAAAAAACGACTTCCTTTTTTATACTTTTTACACCATTACAGACTTTTCCTTCTGTGTCCTGTTCACACAAGGTGGGCTGATAAATGAACTAGTCACCAGATTCTGAATGTACAAAATTAATTCAGGTGTTGGACAGGGCCATTTCAATTTTTTGGCTTCCTTTGCTGAATCCATTTTTGTTGGCTTTTAGGACTTTGCGCAAATTTTATACTGCTAACCAGTGGTAAATTGTTTCAACTGAACAGCTGGTGAAGAAACGTCACTGTTCGCCCTGCTGCCTCTTCTCGCGCCCACATAGAAACGATAAGGAGACACGCGCTGAGGCTCCACCATATCTGGGGGGTCCTTGCAGAACTTCAAATGCCGCGTAGACCTTGTGATGCAATGGCACACCATGATGCTACAAGTAGCGCTGAGAAACAAAACGCTCACCAGCATAACTTCCATATTTTTCCAAATGAAGCCCCTGCGTGTTGAGAACACATTCAGCTGATGTGCTTGCGAAAATGATTCTCTTGGCAGTCTTGTCACACTCTGAAAATAACACAGCAAGTTACCTACAAAATAGTTGCAGGACCTGTTCTGTGTAAATTAAAGGGGCATCACACAGCTTAGACAATAGGATTACAATGTCCATCTCAAGTGCAGATTCATTTCCTTAAGTTTCATAGCGAGCTAAACTTCAGGGAACGTATTTTATGTAAAAAGAAAACAGTCAATAACTGCCAAGTATCCTCCATTAGTATTTTCCTTTTCAGTGCTGAAGGCTCGTTAAACATCAGATTGTTGTAAACGCTCATGAGAAGAAATTCAAATGAAGTGAGCAAATGAAGCATGCCCTGGCTGGGGTTGTCCGATGAGAAGGACACTGGTGGAGCTACAAGGCATAGTGCTTCAGTCCCACAGCTTGCGTCTTTGACCCTAAAAGTTTCAGTTAGTTCCTTTAGTTTTTCAATCTTCTTTTCAATGATATCTTCAGATGAACCAGTTGTGCGCATGGGTCTGTCTCCAGATCGTCGCCAAAAATGTGAAGCAATGAAAGTCCTGTAGCTGAGATGTATTTCAAGTAGATTTATTCAGTCTTAGTTACAAATTTTTAAATTCATGTTAAGCAGCTCCACCAGGAGCAGCCTGCCTGCTGCTCAGCCCATACTCCAACTGTCATACCTCACTTCACAGGCACCCAGACATTCCATTCATCATCACCACATCAACATTCCATGCAGCACACAGCACATTCACACTGGCTGAGCAGCTACGGAGAAAGTAACAGGATAATTGCAATACAGGATACTACACCATCCCTTCCAAACATGGCAAAATTGGCCTACACCTGATTCGTACGTTTAATTTAATTGTAAATCCTTTGTATAGGGTACTACTTTTACCCACGGCTTGTAAATTAAAAGCAAATGGTGGGCTGTAGCACTCACTCTGCCACCCACTAAAGCAGCATTGTGAAACATGTTCCAGGCCTACCACTGCAGCCTTTAGTGCAGTTTTAAACTACCATTTTGACCTGACAAAGTAATCCTTTGCCATGCCCAAACATACTGATTAATACTAATAAGTCACTCCTAGGGTGACTGGTGTATAAAAAGTAAGATATGCGTACTTAATTTGTACATGTCCTGGCACCGGAAAAGTCCTAAAGTCATTTTTCACTGTTGTTAGGCAATGTCAGCCATAGGATAACCCTGGGTCAACTTTTTACACTTAATAAGTGATAACCTCAGTTTGGCAACAGATTGAGAAATGCTTCTTCCACTCATTTGAATTGTAATTGAATGTACTCTTTAAAGGTAAAGTTGGATTTTGAGTTACTATTCTGAAAATGCCATTTTTCAAAAGTTAGAATTTTTCTGCTTAACCCAAATGTGCCTTTCTGCCAGTGTCCAGGATAACATGACTGTGAATGTCTCTCCTGTAGTGTGTTGTGTATTCCCTCCAGATTCTTTCAGGTGGCTTGCAGCAAACACCAGATGGACCGTCAGGCAGGCCCTCATCGCCAGCAGTCTGGACTTCAGAAACACGGTCTACATAAGAATCACTGCATGCCTCCTGAAGAGAATCAAGACAATACAGAACTCAGTGGCAAGACTCAAACTCGAACTCTCCAGAAGGGCCCACATCACACCACATCTCAGGAAACTACACTGGCTCCTGATTCAGGATAGATGACAGTTCCAGATGGTGACCAACGCCTACAAGGACCTGCACAATGAAGGACCAGCATACATCAACAAATGCCTGACCCTCCACCAACCAAACCAACACCTTCGATCAGCTTTCCTCTCCCTTTCAGACAACCCACGGATCTGTGGAGCTAAAAGCTGAGGACGCTCCTTCATGCACCTGGCAGCCAAGGCTTGGAACAACCTCCTTTTCGGGCTTGATAGGTTCTTTCTGTGTTTGATAACTATTTCTATTGTTCTTTGGGACCCCTGGCACTGTTTTTCTATTTTTGGTTTTTTGGTAAGAAACTATTTTCTATTCTTTGCTCATGTGAGCATATCGGACTCCTGATTGGCCACCTCTGAGACATTGTTTCTGATTCTTGTAGCCTATTTCTGGTTGCCATCTATCATTATTTGTGAGGCTCTATTCTTATTTATTTCTATTATTTTTACTGTTTCCCTTTTTTTAGTATTATTGATTGGGGTGGTTATTTTCTGCCCAGTAGCCTTCATCTTATATTTGCGTTACTGACCTTTAAGGCTTCTCAACATTGATTGGAGTCATTTTTTTCCTAGGTGGCCTTTCATCGCTTTAGTTTTCCGGCCACGTGATCTGCTGCCTCATAGTTAAAGTTGTGAGTCCTTCAACATGGCGACCAGATCCGTCCTTTTCTGTTTTGTTCCGTTAGCATTCCAGATTTTCTTCTTTTCCGTCGGATGCAGCGAGGGGGTATGCTTATAATCTGGCGCTTCAGAGCCCAGACCCGTACTTCTGGCAGGCTCCTGGCAGACCTGCCTTTCGGACATCCTTCTCTGAGTTCTAGGGGTATTTTCCTTCCAACGGCCAGAGTCTTCTTGCCTTCCGTATTGCTGACACCCTCTGGGGGCCTCATCTTGTGTCAGCCCGTGGAAGAGGGTCTACCGCCCCAGAACAGGCTCGTAGTAGGTTTCTGCATGACTCGGCTGGTGAGTATGCGAAATGGTTTTCGCTTTATTGGCCTCCATTTATTTAGTTCTAAGGGGGCTCTTTCTTATCGGTCTTCATCATTTGCTTGCATCATGTCACCAGCCTGTTCTCCCCACTACAGTCCCCCTCATTTATATCCTTTGTTGCACTGTGGATTAAGTTCCTTCCTTGTTGTCATTTTCGTAGGGGGTCCAGCCATCTTATTCCACTGACCTGCTTTTGTCTTGTTACATTATTGACGTCCGCATTCAGCGGAGGCCCCCATTAGTTTCTTATGGTTTCTAGTCTCATTAGCATTCTAATAGGCACTACCCCTTCTGTTCGTCGTTTCTAGTTACACATTCAGGACACTCTGCTTTTACGGCATTTAGTTGCCCTACTGCTACTTCAATCGACGAGACTGCGCCGTTTACATCTACTTTATTCTCCACAGGTTCACCTGTCCCTGGTCCGGTTGACCTGGCTGTTCACACTTTACCTGACTGGGAATTCATTGTGCCCTGAGCTTCTTGCTTCTCCTTCTGAGCAGACATAGTACTCCTCATGAAAGGTAGTTATTCCTTAACCTCTGTTCTTGTTGCTCCCATTTCCCCCTTCCCTGATATTTGAATTATTGTTTCCCTTTATTTTTGTTTGCTAGAGACAGAACTGCGACCTTTCTTTTCTTCCTGGATCCTTATTATATGCTGATACTGACCTACTTTTAGCACCATGGTTGAATTATTTCCGTAAGTTGTGCCCACTGCTTCTGTTTTTTTCCTTCATATCTTCCTTTCTTCCTTAACATCACCTTTTTGTTGTCAGTGATTGAACCTGTCTAAATTGCTCTCCTTATTCTCGTTCATCTGGTATCTCGGTTTGCTTGATCTGTCCAGGTTTTCTATCATGTTTGAGCTGCTTACTTTACACACTGCTGACTGTCCTAATCTTTTGCACGAGGTGTGGTATAGGCACTGGAGATCACTATCTGTCATTCTTCATCTGTCCGTTCTTGAAAATTCATTTTTTGATTGGGAAATGTGATTGCCATTATCTTATGTTTCCTTTTTCTACTTTTAAAATGGTGTCTTCATATTCATTTTTTTGACACCTCTGAACCCCCCACACCATCCATGTGGTACCTGTATCCCACCAGTTCTGTGCCCTAAAGAAGGTGGTGGCTTCATTGAAGCCCGACACCGAAACGCGCGTCAGCACACCTCGTGACAGGAGCTACCTAGTGGTGCATTGACTGAACAAGAAGAACCTGATCCACTTCAAAAGCTTCAACTTACCTCTTTTTTCCCATAAACATATGATGAAAAGGTAACTCAATTAAAGAAAATGTGCATATAAATGTTTTGCAATCAATACAGCATATATAGACACCTACTGTAGTACGTCTGTTAAAAACTACTTCTCAACATTTTTCTGTTTTACACCACTATTAGCTTGTGTAGTGGTTCCTGTCTTTAACCACCATTTTTTATCTGGTTTGTTTTTGACTGCATGGCAGATGTAGGGGCATGATTGAAGTATGATTGATTTAATGAGAGAGTTGTGTTGTGGAATTTGACATGTCTTTGATGTTTTTTAATGTTCTTGTCTTGATCCACTTGGGATGGGGGCATTTCTGTGTTGCAATATTGTTCTTGTGGTCTCATTCTGAAAAAGATTATGCGTGTCAACTCAAATTGATTTGTTCTATGATATATCTAAAATAATTTAAAATAACTGAATATATATATATATATATATATATATATATACCTTTAATAAAATATACTTTGAATAAGTAGCTTTGATATTCGAATAAATTTGTATTTTGTGGGTTCTGCAGCAAATCTCCTGTGTTTCGCCCTTTTTGGGATATTTCCTTGTTATCTTTTTATTCAGAGACGTAACGCCTCACTTTGTATCGTAGGCAGGTGACATTTATTCCCTTCTAGTGTAGGGTTTGATATATTGTTGGAACAACCTCCTACTGCACCTCAGAACCACACTGTCGCTGCATTAATTCAGAATAGAATTGAAGACCTAGATGTTTGAATGATCAAATCTCCACTCAGCAGCAAACCTCGAGACCCGCATGGATGATTTGTCGCTCTCTATAAATATTTGATTGATAAATGTTTCATTGATATGTGGACAAAAAGGCCTTGGATGTGGGATAGTTGAAGTGAGGCCTCTGGTAGCTTTCTGTGTCCCTGTAGCTCACAAAAAAGTCAGCCAACCAACCCTTGAAGTCCCTTCTAGGGATCCTGGATTTAAGGAAAGCATGTACAGTCTTCCTGCTTCAGAAAGCAGGGCAGTCCTTCTTCTGAATCTTCCACAGGTCCAGGAGTGTTCTGATGAGTGGTTCTTTAGATGCAACAAGTTCCATTCAATTGACTCGAAGGCCTTGGTGATATTTAGAACGACTGCCATGGCGTTTTTGTCTGGATTAAGTTGATGTATGAAAGCAAAGAAACTTCGTAAATTTAGGCCATAGATGTTACTTTAATGAAGCCTGCCTGATCAGGCAGGACAAGCTCAGAAAGTAAAAGTAGTAGTCTGTTAGCTAGCACCTTGGCAAGAAGTTTAGTATCAACACTGATGATGGATTGCAACCTATAAAAGTCGCAATGTGTTGAGGTCTTTACTGGCTTTAGTTGGGCCATGTGTACTGTCTATCTAACAGTGAAAGGGGAAATTTCTGATATTATTGCTTCATAGTAGACCTGTAGGAGCCGTGGGATAAATATGTTAGAGTAAGCTTTATAAATCTCACTCGGCATCCCATCATTACTGGGTGGTTTGCAGGTAGGTAGTTTTGATATAGGGGAAGTTCTCACCTCAAGATTGATGGGCATGGGGGCGTGGCTTGCAGCCGTAGAAGATGGCGGCTTTCTGATCGCGCTGTGCTAGCAGTCAGGGTGTAGGCCCGTATAGCCGGCATAATCCGTCCACTGAGGTGACACCAAACGGGACCAGACTGCACCGGAGGGCGGCCGCGAACATAGGTGGCGAGTTGCGGCCGTGAAATCCTGCTGAGGGTACTGAAACAGTGGGCGGCAGCCTGCGGCAGAAAAAGACAAGATGGCGACCGCCGGAGCCCCGTAAGCGGAGTTCTCCGATTGCCCCCTGGCCGGTTTTGATGCGCTGTAGAGTGCGGGCAGATGGCCCGCTGCGGAGCTGACTGGGGCTGGTCTGACTCAGAGACATCAGTGGCGACGTGCTGGAGCGTGCAGGGCCCCGCTGCCGCGTGGGTCGCGCTGAGGCTGCACTGTGACGGAGCGGCATCGGAGGGCTCTGGCGGGTCCCGCTCCGGCAACGAGAAAGGTGAGCCCGATTCTGGTGGGGGTGGTCACCCCGAGTACAGCAGCTGCTCCATTCCGGGGAGTGGAGGTCCCCGGAGGTACTAGCGGGACCGGGACTGGGTCTGACTCCTCCCCCATCGGCCACACGAGAGACCTGGTGGAAACGGCGGCCATTTGGGGTGCTCAGCGCCATTGGGGGGGCAAGCCTGCATCTAGAAACTGCACCTGAGGCCCTAAAGCACGGGTACTCATAGTACGGCCCGCGGGCCACCGGCGGCCCGGCAAGCCTTCCTTGGCGGCCGCGGACCTTGCAGATACCTACCTGTGTTTTTCTTCTTTTTTTTTTTTTTAAGTGCCAGCAAACACCGCCGGTTGCAGCAGCGCTCTATGGGGCCGGGCGATTCTTTAAAAAACCATTCACTTGTTAATGAGGCTTTGTTGTATTTCACCTCTTTTTAGCGCCCCTGCATCTCCATGCAGGGCGCTAGAAGGGTGAGATACAACAAATCCTCATTAACAAGTGAATGGTCTTTAAAGACCTGAGGCTGTGAAGTACTCGGTGCGGCTGTGTGTGCGTCCGGGAAGCTGTCTCAGCCCGGGCTGACACACACGCGGGGTGATGTGACAGAGCAGGGAGACAGACAGACAGAGGAAGGGAGACAGAGGGAGGGAGACAGAGAGAGGGAGACAGAGGGAGGCAGAGGGAGACAGAGGGAGGGAGTCAGGGGGAGACAGAGTGAGTGAGAGGGAGACAGACAGAGGGAGACAGACAGAGGGAGACAGAGAGGGAGACAGAGAGAGGGAGACAGAGAGAGGGAGACAGAGGGAGGGAGACAGAGAGGGAGACAGAGAGAGGGAGACAGAGAGAGGGAGACAGAGAGAGAGACAGAGGGAGGGAGACAGAGAGGGAGACAGAGGGAAACAGAGGGAGACAGAGGGAGACAGAGGGAAACAGAGGGAGACAGACAGAGGGAGACAGACAGAGGGAGACAGACAGAGGGAGGGAGATAGACAGAGGGAGATAGAGGGAGGGAGACAGAGAGAGGGAGACAGAGAGGGGGAGACAGAGGGAGAGAGAGAGAGAGGGAGACAGAGGGAGGGAGATAGAGGGAGGGAGACAGAGAGGGAAACAGAGGGAGACAGAGGGAGACAGACAGAGGGAGGGAGACAGACAGAGGGAGATAGAGGGAGGGAGACAGACAGAGGGAGACAGACAGAGGGAGACAGACAGAGGGAGACAGACGGAGGGTGATAGAGGGAGACAGACAGAGGGAGACAGACAGAGGGAGACAGAGGGAGATAGACAGAGGGAGATAGAGGGAGGGAGACAGACAGAGAGAGAGGGAGGGAGACAGAGCTAGAGGTAGGGAGACAGAGAGAGGGAGGGAGACAGAGGGAGGGAGACAGAGGGAGGGAGACAGAGAGAGGGAGGGAGAGAGAGAGGGAGACAGAGAGAGAGGGAGACAAAGAGGGAGACAGAGAGAGAGGGAGACAGAGAGAGGGGGAGACAGAGGGTTGGAGACAGAGAGAGGGAGACAGAGAGAGGGAGGAGGGCGACAGACAGAGGGAGACAGACAGGGGGGAGGGCGACAGACAGAGGGAGGGAGACAGATAGAGGGGAGACAGAGGGAGGGAGACAGACAGAGGGATACAGAGGGAGGGAGAGAGAGAGAGGGAGGGGGAGAGAGAGAGGGAGGGAGACAGAGAGAGGGAGGGAGGGAGACAGAGAGAGGGAGGGAGACAGAGAGAGAGGGAGACAGAGAGAGGGAGGGAGACAGAGAGAGGGAGTGAGACAGAGAGAGGGAGGGAGAGAGAGGGAGGGAGAGAGAGAGAGAGAGAGGGAGAGGGAGAGAGAGAGGGAGAGATAGAGAGAGAGAGGGAGGGAGGGAGAGAGAGAGAGGGAGGGAGACGGAGAGAGAGGGAGGGAGACGGAGAGAGAGAGGGAGGGAGAGATAGAGAGAGGGAAGGAAGGAGACAGAGCGAGAGAGAGAGATAGATAGAGAGAGAGAGATGTGTGTATGCCGGGTCTGGTGGCTCAGTGGACGAAGGCGTCCGCTGCAGGGGCCTGTGTTCAACCTCATGGTCATAGTTATTTTTTTTGCTCTAGCCCCGCCCCCCCCCCCACTGACCCCGCCCCCACCGGTGCGGCCCTCGGCCACAAACCACACTGTAAATTTGGCCCCCGAGAGAAAGTTTGTGAGTACCCATGCCCTAGAGTGATATGAGGCCCCCCCTCAGCGAGGGACTGGCGTAAAGACAGCTTGGGGCGGCATGCGGTGGCGGCCTGGCGAGCCTGCAACTACCATATTGACCAGCTTGCTGTGGGCAGGTGCGAAGTATTGCGAGCCCGCCCGCTTTCAACCCTGGGCAGCTCGCCGGGACCGAGGGGTCCGGCTGAAGTGCGTCCCGCTGGTGTTTGGGCCTGCTCCTGCTCCTGGGCAACGCGAGAGGGCCACGACAGTGAGTCCTGCGAAATAGATCTCCGCTAGCACCCAGATTCACCCTCTACGCCATGGTGAAGTGCCCCTGGAACTGACGTTGAAGGGGTAGCAGTGCAGGGTACAGTGAGACATCGTCCTTCCAGCACCTAGTCCTGACAGGAGTCGGGCAGCTCTGAAGAGGAGTGTGCGGGGTGGGGTCCCTCCACTTGGCACATCTGGTCAAGGCCCCGTTAGTTTTAGGTTGGCTGCTCGGGGCAGCACCTACGCTTCGCCCTGGGTCGCAATAGGCCGGCAGGCCCAGGACAGGCTAATCAAATCGATAAATACACCGTCGCCAAGGGATGGGATGAGGGAGCAATGGGCAGTGGCCCACAAGACGACCCCGAGGACAGCGGCCCGGACCCCTCATTGAAAGACATAATGAGGGCTATCAGCGACTTCCGTGGGACCATGGAGACCAAATTAGACTCAGTGACAGAGGAAGTAAACCTCCTGCGAGCGGACTTCAAGAAAATGTCCGAGAAGGTTTCAGCAGCCGAGACGGGCATAGGGGGCTTTCAATCCAAAACCAAACGGCTGGAAGAACAGGTTGCTACCCTCACGAAAAACCAGGCGGACATCTATGCCAGACTGGAGGACCAAGAAGGACGGGCCCGGCGAAATAACATCCGCGTAGTGGGGGTACCGGAGGGAATGGAGGGACCGTCAATGGACTGGTTCATAGAAGACCTGGTGGTGAATCATCTGAACCCCAAGCGCCTATCGAACTTCTTCTCCGTCGAGCGGGCTCACAGGGCGATGGGGGGCAAGCCCCGACCTGGGGCCCCTCCCCGCACAATCATTGCCCGCATCCTGAATTTCAGAGATAGGGATGTTATCCTGCAGGCTGCTCAGCGATCTTCGGCTGGAGAATGCCACCATCCGCTTCTTCCCAGACTTTACGCTCCGGGTTCAGCGTCAGCGGCGCACCTTCGACACAGTGAAGAAGGCCCTCAGGGAACAGGGAGTGAAGTACATGATGCTCTTCCCGGCCAGACTCAAATTCATAGAAGGGGAAAAGCGTATTTCTTCGACGCGCCGGAAGAGGTCAGCGAGTGGCTTGAGGGTTGGTGAACTGTTGGTCGAAAAGGTGGACAGCAGAGCCCTGAGTCACGCCACCTCGGAGAGGCCACTGAGTTTGACGACAGACGGTCTGCTGGTAGCCAGAGGCCGGAGCAGCGGACAGTTAAGTGACCCTGGGTCAGCTCGAACATTGTCGAAGTCCACCAGCTGTTTTCAAATGTGCCTTTCTTACAGGTTCCTACAACATGGGGAGGAGGGGGTGAAGAAGGAGGGTACCCGATAGAGGGGACCGGTGGCCCCGCAGGGGACTCAGACAGGGCATGGCCCGTGTTTTCTTGTTGATGTTTCAGAGAGGGCCGGGGATCGGGGGCATGGGCGGTCTGGTTCTGGGGTGTTGCATTATAGTTTGCGGTGTGGGCATGCAACTTTCGTTAACAGAATCATAGTTCTTCCGACTGACTGTAGGCTCACGGTTCCTCACAAATGTTTTTTCTAGAATTATTGGGGCGACAGGCACTCTGCAAGTTTGAAGGGTGGGAGGTTGGGGTCTCACCTAGCAGGGTGGCAGGGAGGGGGAGTTGGGTTTTGGGTTCATGTCATTTTCGGGGGTGGGGAAGTTCGCTCGAGACCAAAATAGCCATCAGTGTTGGGGGCTTGATCCAGGGGACACAGCAGGGACAAGGGACTATCCAGAAATATGGACACTTCTCAGCGATGTTGGGGGATCCAGCTAAGATACAGATATGGACTTGGAACGTAAATGGGCTTGGCAATAAAATCAAGCGTACACTGGTACTGCAACATCTAAAGAGGCATTCCCCGGATGTGGTCCTGATCCAGGAGTCGCATCTGCGAGGGAATAAGTGTAAAGCCCTGGATCGTTTTGGCTATAAAATGGTAGCCCACTCGGGGTTCACATCTGGGTCCCAGGGGTGGGAATCCTGGTACGCAATACCCTGCCCATGGTTATCTCAGGCACTTGGGCGGACAACGCGGGCTGTTTTACGGCGGTGGCGGGTACATTGGAGGGAGCTTATTGATATTCTGCTCTTGCTATATGCCCCCGGGCTTACACTCTATGAGCTTCCCAAAGTTGAGTTTGTTCCTGATGAACCTCCCCGCTGGGGTTCTCCTTATCGGTGGAGACATGAATGCAGCCATGAATTCAGAACTAGATCGGTCTAACTCCCAGACAGGCAGACAGTGCGAACGGGGTCTGGCAGACTTTGCTACAGCCATGGGACTGTGCGACTTATGGCGGGCACATAACCCCTCACTCAGGGAATATACGTTTCACTCGGCTCGGCATGGGTCCTTTTCCAGGATTGACCACTTCTTCGCCCATAACGATCAGATGGGGGACTTCAAAGACACCAAACATATGGCAAGGGGGATTTCGGATCACTCCCCGGTTGGTGTTACCCTCAGAGGCCCGGTGGTAAACAGGGGGATATTCCCGAGGATAGATCCTTGGCGCCTCCGAGATCCGGCAATAGGTGATAAGCTTCGGGAGGGTTCCAAGTTATATTTTGAGGAAAACCTAGGGTCTGTGGAGTCCCAAATTACAATATGGGAGGCCTACAAGACGGTGCTGAGGGGACTGGCCCAGGCGCTGATTGGGGCACAGAAAAAGGAGGAGTCCCTCCGGGTCCGAAAGTTGGAGCAGAAGATTGAGCAGATGGAAGGGGATAGAGCATTGGCCTCGTCGGCAGACCTTCGCCACAGCCTGATGCTGAAACAAAGAGACCTTAGGGCTCTGGCTGAGGGAGAGGCCCGCGCCTATGCGCTAGCCACACAACACCGGATCTATGACGTGGGGGCAAGGCGCTGAAACTATTGGCGTGGTTGGAGCACCGGGACAGAGAGTCGTGGGTGTCGGAGGAGAGGGATATATCAGGTAATATCTGTTCGACTAGCATGGGCATAGCAGAGGCCTTCGCGGCTCACTTTGAGCGGGTATACTCGCCGGTGTGCACAAGGACGGAAAATGACTGCGCGGAATTTCTGCGGGACTTTGCACTACCCACGTTGTCCTCAGAGTGTGTGGCTCAATGCCAACTTTTCGGAAGAGGAGCTCGGTAACGCTCTGAACTCTCTGCAGTCGGGGAAAGCTGCCGGGCCAAATGGGCTTCCAATAGAGATATACAAACGACAGGCCGCAATCGTCTTAGCCTCCTTTCTTAAGATGTTAACTGAGGCGCGTGAGGCTGGAAGGCTCCCCCAGATCAGAGAGAAGCTACGATTGTAGTGATTCACAAGGCAGGAAAGCCGGTCGACCAGTGTGTTTCATACCGTCCAATATCCCTGATAAACATGGAAGCCAAGGTCCTGGCCAAAGTCCTGGCAGATAGGTTGATAACGGTTATAGCTGAGTTGGTTCACGTTGACCAGTCTGGGTTTATGCCCCGTAGAAGCACCCACCACAATTTACGGCACCTATATGGGGTGCTGTATATGACTGAGGACGTTGGGGACACTCAAACGGCACTGATGGCGCTGGATGCTTCAATGGCCTTTGATAGCATCGAATGGCTCTATCTGTTCATGGTGCTCCAGAGGTTGGGCTTCGGTCCAATCTTCTGCAGCTGGGTAAGGCTCCTTTACGAACAACCAACGGCCCGGGTACGGGTCAATGGGGCAGTATCCAGGGATTTCCCCTTGTGGAGAGGCACCAGACAGGGTTGCCCCCTGTCTCCCCTCCTCTTCACTCTTGCCTTAGAACCGCTGGCTCATTGGATCAGGAGGGACCCCACGATCTGGGGTCTGGTGGTGACTGTGGGGTGGGAAGAGCGTATCTCCCTGTACGCCGACGATATCGTCCTATACCTGGCAAGACCATACCACTCGATAGCCCGAGTGCTACACATCTTCGAGCTGTTTGGCAGTTATTCCGGATATACCATCAACTGGTCAAAGTCTGTGATTTCCCCGTTGTCGGATCCTCCCCCAGGTCCCATCTCGGTGCTCGGCCCCGGTGGTTAGCGAGGGGTTTAAGTACTTAGGTGTGTACGTCACGCAAGACAAGAAGGAGTTCTTTGATAGAAACCTTGAACCCCAACTGAGTCGCCTAAGTGCCGATGTAAGCCACTGGCGCACCCTTCCACTTTCCCTCATGGGCAGGGCAGCTTTATTTAAAATGCTTACACTGCCGAGGCTCCTCTACATTCTACAGAACACACCCTACCCGGTTCCTCTGAGTGTTTTTAAACAAATCTCCCAGGCAGTGCGGACACTGTTGTGGGACGGAGGATCCCCTAGGATTGCATTACATAAGTTACACAGGGGTGTATACGATGGTGGACTTGTGCTTCCGGATGTCAAACTATATTATTGGGACTCGCAGCTAAAGGTGATCAATGATTGGGTGTACACAGATAGGAGCGAGCCTGCCTACAGGGTGGACAGAATGGTTATGCCCGGGGGCAACTGTGAACCTCTTCTTTATGCCCGTAGGCCACAGGCAGCGTGGCCGGAGCACACCAGGGTAGTACTACAGTGCTGGAGAGAGGCCAACAAACTCCTAGGCTGGGCGGGCACATTAACCGGGAGAACACCACTGTGGTTAGGAGAGCAGCTACGGGAGGTAACTGCTCTGAAGGGCTTTAAGGGGTGGAAGTTGATTGGCATTGAATACTTAGGTGACGTCTGGAAAGGGGATTCCCCCCGCTCCTTTGAATACCTCAAAAAGGAATACAACCTCCACCGGTCTCAGAGGTACCACCACCTGCGACTCATACACGCCCTCCGATCTTACATACAGAGCGGTACATCGATTCTGGAATACTCCCCGATGGAAGATAGGTTGTTGCTTGACCCCATAACAGAGCAACCCACATCCACAATTTATCGTAAATTAATAAACAATGTACCCGACCCCTGATCGCTCTTAGAGCAGCTTGGGCCAAAGATCTGGGAAGTTTAGAGGACGAGGACTGGCAGGATGCGTTGCAGAGTCCAAGAGAGATTGCAATCCGGTCAAGGTTCAGGCTGGTGCAGTTAAAAATCCTCCACATACCTATTACCCCCGCACATACCTCTATGCATGGGGCAGGAGTCCCTCGGTGTCATGCAAAGGGGATGTAGACACGAGGGCACCTTCTTTCATATCTTATGGGAGTGTCCGGAGATCATTCCCTTCTGGACGAAGGTCGCGGACATCATGTCTAGGGTGGTGGGGGTGACGGTTCCGATGGAGCCAAAGTGGCTCTTACTGATGATTAAAGGGGACACTGCATGGTCCAGGTATGTGGAAATATGGTTGGCCCTGACAGCGGGAGTGGCGAAACGAAATATTGCGAGAATGTGGGGCGCAGACACCTCCGCAGTGGGAGGAGTGAGAGCGGGACCTTGACTGGTGCCAAAGGGCCGAGGAAACTGTATACAAAAGTAGGGGTGTACTAAAAACTGGAAGAAAGTGTGGGGACCCTGGCAGAGATACAGGGAGAATGGAGAAATTACGGAGGGGTAGGAAAGTTGGGGATTGCTGAAGGTCTTTGTTGTGCCCTAACGACTATTTTGCTGTCAACTTTTGTAAAATCTCCCCATGTGGAATACCGAAATACTATTGTACTGTATGGTCTCATGAGCTTTGTTAATAAAAAGATTTAAAAAAATAAAAAAAGATTGATGGGCATGTCAAGAAATTGTTTCCAAGCACTGTTGAGCCAGACCAGGGTGAATCAATCATTATAATTGAGGTAGTCAGAGGGGGTAAGGATATACTAAAGGTGTAAATGCTGGAGTAGTGTGAGAAAAACCTTGATAGTATGTGCGCAGCATCATAAAAGGTTTTTCTATTATCTCCCTCTAGTTGCTCAATGTCTTGTATTGATCAGGGTGTCTCAGTAATGTGGCTAGTATTTTACCTGACCTATCTCCATCATCATACACATGTGCCAAAGCATGTTTATGCAAATGTTTTACTTTCTGCTCAGCCACCTCTGCCAATACAGTCAATCTGGACCTAAAGTTGTGAAATGTGTGATCTCTTGGGCTCTGTGAGTGGGATTGCTCCAGAAATTGTATGCCTAATTCTAATTGACACATTCTGTCTCTGAGTGCCCTGCACACACCATGCTGCTTTGCAATGCATATCCACTGTATAGTGGCTTTGAAGACCTCCCAGAGGGTGCTTATTGATTTATCAGTGGAGCCATTCAATTGGAAATAAGCTGTTATGTCTGTCTTGGGTCATCCCCGAACGTGGCATCTAAGAGGGCTGTACAATAATCGCCAGGTAAAGGCCTGATGTCGAGAAGCAAGGGTTATAATTGTTAAACTAATTGGTGAATTATCAGAGAATATACGCAGGAGGTAATAAACAGATTTCCTCCAGGTGGACATGTCTCGTGTTCCAACCTAATAATCTAGATGTGCTCATGAGCGATGTGCTGAAGATATATGTGTGTTTTCTTGATGTGTATGATTTCTGTGTCTCCAGACAACAAGCAGGTTATTGTTCTTTTGTTGTTATTGTTCTGCATTATTCATTATTGATGATATTATTTGGCATTATATCATGAAGGGCTTTTGAGGCTGTGTGATGTGTTCAATTTGTGTGATGCGAACAATCATGCATCCTGTACAGTGTTAAATTAAAATCCCCTCCACATAATACAATTTGAGAGCAAAGTTCAGTGCATTTGTTCCATGCCTGTTGTATAAATTCAGGATCGTCAGTGTTGGAGTCATACTTGTTCACTAATGTTCAGTGTTTAACTAGGATCATCACTTGAATGATAATATATCATGCTTGTTGGTTGTTTTCCTTCTGTAGTATCCTTAGGGGTCCTCCATGCATGAGAGGTAATGGAGGTTTCAGCCCTATATCCACTTAATTTGCTGGCAGAGGGAGGTTCTGCGGAGGAGGCAAGATGTGTTTCCTGTAAAAAGCCTAGATTGATACTGTAACTATCAACATATTCAATCTCACATGTTCCATGGTACTAAATTGAATGCAGGTTATACTGTTACTCATTTTATGTTGCAGAGGGAGGCAGTTCCTGTTCACAGTGTGTGTAGAGAGAGTGATGAAGCAGCAAAATTAAAACTATACTCTTCCATCGCACATGCTGATGTTTTGTGCCATAGCGTGCAACTGCCTGGTAGTTACCTGGGCATTAAGAGTTTAGTTTAACCATTATCTCCCCTCTAAACACACATTAGCAACCCTAAGCTGCCAGTTGAATACATTACCACCACCAACATATATTCCAACCTTATCAACAAAGAACAATCAAATTGGAGGGCTGGCTAATAAACACTTCCTCTGGGGGTGTTTGCCAGGAAAGGATACGCAAAGTAGTAAAAAAGGAGGGACCAACATGGCCTAGTATATATCAATGACTAATTCTTATATAGTATTGGCTTTGTTTACCCTTTACCTTTCCGACTGAAGTTGTCAGGGTTGTGTGCACAGTGTCTTGTTCATATCTACGTTTGGACATGGAGTCTGACTTGTGTCTTGTTCATCAAGAATCATTTGGTAGTCATTTGATTATGACAGCTCAATAAGGGCCAACGCCGGCCATGATGTAATCAGGTAGAAGCAAAGCTTTTATTCAAGGATCTTTAGTGACTTTTTTAATCCCGATTGGTCAATTCTTCCACCGGGGAGCTTGAGGTAGGAGAAGTCTGGATGTGCTTCCTGCACCACTATGGTGAAGTCAGGAAAGATAGATCTGCAATTGCCAGCATGAGGACAGCATCCAACTATATAGCTGCATAGGCAAGCTCACCCTACTGTAAATAAGGGGGAAAGCTTTCAGTTCCAAATAAGGTATTTAGGAGGGATTTTACATTATTTGCCATGTTGCCTGTGTCTGTGGATTCTATAATACCTATCATTTACAGGTTATTCCTCATTTTTTGCTTTTATAACATTGAGTACCATTGAGTACCATGGTCATGTCCAGAAGTTTCCCACTGGTGGCTGGGAAAATCTTTTCCAACATGGACATGCACAATTATGCTTTGTTAATCCTCTTTTCTTAATTAACCATATAGTCAAATCAAATCAAATCAAACAAGCTTTATTTGATTTCTTCCAAGAAAATCATAAAAGCACACGTTATCATACATCCTTTAAATCAGCAGCCGCAGTATTCAATGTTAAAAATTCACATTAAAATAGTTTTCCTATACTTGACTAAATTTTTTAAAAATACAGATAATATCCGTATAAAATATTCATTCTCTAAAAGCTGTCAGGCTAAAAGTGCTGGGCGACATTGTCTAAGACCGAGCAGCTTTAATATTGGTAAAATCCATGTTGTTCTTTGTACAGAATAAAATTTGCAGAAAAAAATAACATGCAGGGTTGATTGATGTGATATATCATCGCATGGGTACCTTATCATATTTCTGGACCAATCATTCATTATAGGAATGCTAACTAGTCTGTGTATAGTCCCCAATCTGAGTCTAGTCAATAAGAGTCTATCATATCCACCTTGTATAATTTTGATATATTGTTGAATACTATGAGTAGTTAAAATAATTTGATTAGCCAATACAGTTGGTTTCACTATTTCTGCTGATAGTCTGATAGAATACAATAATGCCAAACAGTTACCCTTAAGAGCTTTTCGTGCGATGGTAGTCATAGTTCTCGGGTCATTGTAATATTCAGGGTGACCAAGGTCATTCATGACATTTTTACATTTTTTAACCATGGTATGGTTAATACCCGGTCAAGCTTAAAACTATTGTTTAATATATCCTGGTTAAGCGTAGTTTTTTTGTTGGTCCAAATCCTGTCCCATAAAAGAATTGGGTTCTGTTTTTATGAGATCCGATATAAATGGAACTCCCGGCTCGGAATGGCACACATAAGAAGATGTGCTTCTTGGCACTGCTAGTAAAAAAAATTAAAAAGCTTTTTCTCAACCAACTGTAATGGCTGTAGATCTACGTATCCCCATACGCCTGAGCCATACATGGCAGTAGGAATACACTTAGCCTGATAGATCTGCAATAGCTCTACTGGCGGTCACCTACCCATTTTCCTAGCAAAGTTAGCTACAGCATCAGTGGATTTCATAAACATTAATTTCTTTGCTTAGAGTGCCTGCGACCATGTGCCTTTATGGTCGAAGAGGATGCACCAATAGGAAAATCTTTTAGTGAACTTGATCTTTTTTTTGTCAATGTAGATATCTCTGCATTTTAAGCTACCCGCCCCACAGGTCATGACAAATGTTTTGTACGTATTCACTCTGAGGCCCAGATCGTGCATAACAGTAGAAAAAATAGTCACTACCCTTTGGAGCCCCACTTGAGTGCGTGACATCAATATGGCGTCATCCACATACAGTAGGGCGGGTATGGGCCGGGTACCAATTTGTGGCAAGTCCTGAGACTGATTGATCAGTGCTTGTCCTAGGCCGTTAATATAAAGTGTGAATAAAAAGGGTGCTAACACGCAGCCTTGTCTTACCCCTTTCTGGATTTTGAACAGTGCTGTGCATTCCCACCAGCCCCATACCACACCCTAGCCTTTGCATCACTATAAAGTTGCCTTAAAAATTTATTAACGGAGGGTCCACACCTAACTCCTCCAGAATTCTCCATAATTTATCATGTATTATGCAGTTGAAAGCTGCCGGAAGATCTACAAATGCTAGGTACAGCTTACCCTGCTTTGCCCTAGTGTATTTCCCTACAAACATTTTTAAATTTAAGGTCTGCTCAATGGTGCCTAGATCCGTGCAGAAGCCAAATTGTAATTCCGAAATTACTCTGTTATCTTCGGCCCAATCCTGTAGTCTATTGAGTATTATTCCCCTGCTACTTTAACTAGGGAATCTAACAGTGATATAGGCTGATAACAACCCGGATCTTGTCGGTCACCTTTTTTAAAAATTGGGACCAACATTGATTCTGTCCAGCTCTCTAAAAAATGTGACGAGCAGCAGGCGTTTAAGACTATATAGTTATCTCCTCTGCTCTGGCAGTGAGTGTGTCCAGTTTCATATTAAGCAGAGGCTCTTGTGCATATGCAAACAAATGCTTTTGCCTCTATATCTTCAGTGCCTCTACTTGCTCGGCAGTGGGACAAAAACAAAGGTTTTCCTTGTTTTGCATCATTCTTGCCCACTGTTGCTGCATAGTTTTACATTGTATCTGTAAGCAGGATGCACTGGAATTCCCACTAGAATACATAAAGCCCCCACTGTAGGGGATGGCGGTGAGGCGCTGTGAGTGCAATCACCACTTCCCCTCACGTCAGCACCCACTGCCTTACATTAAATTGTGTTCGAAGGCAGTTTCACCCAACTCCACCAAGGTGAGGTAGTATATTAAGTATGTGCCACCATGCCCCTAATGTACATTTCAGTGGGAAGGCTCTAAGGGGGCCGTCAGTGGCCTCTATCTTTTCAAAGGCCATCAATCATAGGAATGTACCCTGCCCTGTCAGTGTATTGCCCACAATGGTTAAAGTGCATTAAATTTGGCTGTGATCTCAGGTGTGGCTAAATAACAAAAATATTCTGTAACTTTTTTCAATCTTTCACCTTCAGGTAACCACATATAAAAAACACAACCTAGATGAGAATTAAATTCAAGTTATGTTAACCAATGGGAAATGCATTATCATACATTATGAAACCTGTAATACTTAATAGAAATCACCACCAAGCCACAGAATTGAATCCTGGTTGGTGCAGTGGAGAATTTTGACTTCTGTATGTTTAGGGCATACAAGGTCCGAATCTGTGAGAGAAAGCATTGTTAACATGCAAGTCATTATTTTACACTTGCATTATACACAGTATAAGATAGGCTGCTAAAAATGTGCCAAAAAGTTTTAAGATAAAAAGTGCTTCCAAAATCTAGATTTTAGTAGTATCAAGGCTGTAAGTATTAAAAAAATGTAATAACTGTCTTTTAAAAGCACACACTGCACAGGTTAGCTTGTAGCTCTCTTACAGTTGTGCACATTTACATTTATTTCAGCAAAGAAAGACGGCTTGTTCAGCTATCTGCTCCTCACTCAGTTTCACAGCACAGGAGGCTCCCTGCTTTATACTGCAGATGAAGCATGGCTATCTTTTCACAAAAAGTAGGGAAACTGTTTTTCTAAAATTAAAAAAGCATGAGTACGTCATGCCCCTGAGATCCCTCTCACTTTGACCACTGATTACCCACCAGTGCCACAAGCTGTGTCACTCATCTCTCTTTACTCTCTGTCAGTCAAAGAACGGGCGCACCCACCCCCACAGCACTGCAGAGACATCAGGGAATTCAATCAGGGTCCCTGATCTATACGTACTGCTTACAAGGTTGGTTAAGTGTTTGGGATATCAGTCCATGTCTGTTGGGCCCTCTGCCTCTGTGCAATATGCAAGGCCCACACACTCCATCAGTACAGGAGAGAGGTGAATCTGGAGTTTTCTTTTTGGGTTGGTCACTTGGTTGGTATAATTCTTGCCCAGACTGATCAAAACAATGAGCTCTGTTGTGCCTCACAGTCTCTAGAGCCACCACATGAGCCTGCAGGTCCCAATAGATATCAATAAGCCAGTTCCTTCCATTCAGGTCACGCTCCAAACTCGGTGAAAGAAAACTGATCCCCTCGGAGGTGGGTAGTACATTGGCGTCTCCTCTTTCAGCAAATGTGTCTCGGACGATTTTTGGGGGCTGCATCTGTAGTGTCATGAGACTATGGGGTCGATTCCGATTCGGGCCGGAAAAAGCACCGACCGACTCGGATCCGGAAAAAATACCGACCGACACGTACCCGTGGCGCCCGACACGCCAAGTACGATGCAAGGCGCGAAAAATCCGACCGACACGTAAGGAAACCAAGTCGACCGACCGAGCCGCACGGAAAACAGCAATCCGGCCGGAAAAAACGCGAATCCAACCGACCGACACGCACCCGGAACAAATCCGACCGAAACGTACACGCTAACTCCAAACCGCCAAGTACGATGCAAGGCGCGAAAACCACGAGCGAGTCGGACGGAGGACAAGCCGTACGACCGACACGCATACAAAACCGAGCCGAAGCAACACAATACACCGCGACCGACGCGTACGCAGCATAGAAAACTGCACAAACACAGCGTGAACGAAACGGAGAACACCGTACGAGACCAATGCAGGGTCCGACTCGGTCACAAGAACGTTTCCAACATACACAAACAGCACAAAGGAAAAATCACCACAAAAAAGGCCAAACAAGCAATTACCAAGCCAATAAATACTGGGGGGGGGGTGGGGACAGAGAACAAAGACACACCCACAACTCCACCTATATAAAGGACACAAATCACTACCATGAGCCTTTGCAAATGCCATTCCACTGCCAGCACCCAAGAGAAAGCAACCACACACCCACAGCTCATCCCTCACACAAGCCACACACCATCAGCACACCAACAAATACCTACCTCACATACACCCAGCAAAACACACACTCACACACCCTCACCTGCACACCAACACACACATCACCCACCATCACCACCCATCACCATGCCCCCCAAGAAGAATCCCAAGTTCCTAGATAGTGAATTGGAAGTCATGGTAGACGAGATCCTCAGGGTGGAGCCACAGCTGTTTGGCACACTGGTCCAACAGACCCCCATGTCGCAGAAAACCAAGATGTGGGAGAGGATCATCAACAGGGTGAACGCACAATCACCATGTCGGCGCACAAAGACCGACATCCAGAACAGGTGGTATGACGTGCGCAGGAGGGTACGGGACATGCTGAAGAAAGACTACATCAACAGCCAATACACCGGCAGTGGCCCTCCTGCCAAGCCAATATACCTCAGGCCCTGGGAGGAGAAGGTGCGGGCCATCCTTCCGCCAGTGAGCGTATATGGACTAGAGGACATCCCAGAGCCTGGTGAGTACACAACAAATGTACACAATATACTGCCACAAAACACACACATCACTGTCAAGGGGAGAGTCAAACCATGCACTCATAGCAATTACACAGCAACTAGAACAGAATCATCCCAAAATGTGTATGTCAGTCAGATAAACACAACACATGCCATCAAAAAAGTCACATCCAACTGTGCCAACACATGTACAAACACAACCACAACTACAGCTAGGCAGTGGCACAAATAGAACTAACAAACACATCCACACATGTAGCCACCACAACAACACCAACACACAGTGAAGACCACTCAAAGGAAGGAATTCTGTGTATGCTGGCCAAGTCAGTGTAGCCAATAGCATCATGGGAGTCGCAGTCACACATATTGCCCCCCACAACTGTCCCATCAACACCACCATGAACCATGCGCACATCACAGGGAGTGGAGAAGGACTCACAAGATGGCTGACACTGGCTACTGCTGTGGGAAGCACAAGGCCCTGCTGGCAACTGTGCACCAACAAACAGCAGGACACCACTGACTGACATCCTGAGAGACAACTTACACTCCCTGCAATGCAAGCACGTTCCATGGTGGGATATCTGGCTGGCTGGGTGGGAAGGGGGACTTGCAGCACTGACCATAGTCACCAGCACCTCCCCTCACACACCCCCAACACAAACTCCACAGTACCCACCTGGTAGAATGCAATGCCCTCCATCCTAACACAAGATCCCACAAAGCACCACCACCCTGGGTTATGTTGTGTGAAGCACAGGGACACTCTTGGGACTCTTAGCCAAACAACTGCCAGGACAACACTCCCAGCCATCCTGTCAGCACAGCCAGCCCACCCCACAGGGAAGCAGAGTCAAAAGGAAGGAAGCATGGGCATGCTGGGAAGGGGGTGGAGGCAATAGCATGATGGGAGTCGTAGTCACAGACATTGCTCAGCCTCACAACTGGCCCATCAACACCACCCTGAACCATGCTCACATCACAGGGAGTGGAGAAGGACTCACAAGATGGCTGACACTGGCTACTGCTGTGGGGAGCACAAGGCCCTGCTGCCAACTGTGCACCAACAAACAGCAGGACACCACTGACTGACATCCTGAGAGACAACTTACACTCCCTGCAATGCAAGCACGTTCCATGGTGGGATATCTGGCTGGCTGGGTGGGAAGGGGGACTTGCAGCACTGACTATAGTCACCAGCACCTCCCCTCACACACCCCCAACACAAACTCCACAGTACCCACCTGGTAGAATGCAATGCCCTCCATCCTAACACAAGATCCCACAAAGCACCACCACCCTGGGTTATGTTGTGTGAAGCACAGGGACACTCTTGGGACTCTTAGCCAAACAACTGCCAGGACAACACTCCCAGCCATCCTGTCAGCACAGCCAGCCCACCCCACAGGGAAGCAGAGTCAAAAGGAAGGAAGCATGGGCATGCTGGGAAGGGGGTGGAGGCAATAGCATGATGGGAGTCGTAGTCACAGACATTGCTCAGCCTCACAACTGGCCCATCAACACCACCCTGAACCATGCTCACATCACAGGGAGTGGAGAAGGACTCACAAGATGGCTGACACTGGCTACTGCTGTGGGGAGCACAAGGCCCTGCTGCCAACTGTGCACCAACAAACAGCAGGACACCACTGACTGACATCCTGAGAGACAACTTACACTCCCTGCAATGCAAGCACGTTCCATGGTGGGATATCTGGCTGGCTGGGTGGGAAGGGGGACTTGCAGCACTGACTATAGTCACCAGCACCTCCCCTCACACCCCCCAACACAAACTCCACAGTACCCACCTGGTAGAATGCAATGCCCTCCATCCTAACACAAGATCCCACAAAGCACCACCACCCTGGGTTATGTTGTGTGAAGCACAGGGACACTCTTGGGACTCTTAGCCAAACAACTGCCAGGACAACACTCCCAGCCATCCTGTCAGCACAGCCAGCCCACCCCACAGGGAAGCAGAGTCAAAGGAAGGAAGCATGGGCATGCTGGGAAGGGGGTGGAGGCAATAGCATGATGGGAGTCGTAGTCACAGACATTGCTCAGCCTCACAACTGGCCCATCAACACCACCCTGAACCATGCTCACATCACAGGGAGTGGAGAAGGACTCACAAGATGGCTGACACTGGCTACTGCTGTGGGGAGCACAAGGCCCTGCTGCCAACTGTGCACCAACAAACAGCAGGACACCACTGACTGACATCCTGAGAGACAACTTACACTCCCTGCAATGCAAGCACGTTCCATGGTGGGATAACTGACTGGCTGGGTGGGTGGGAAGGAGGTCCGGCTGTCAACCAAACACAAGCAATGCAGACCATGTTCACACCCCAGAAAATACATAGAAATGCCCAAATAATGCAGGACAATGTGCCACACCAATATCAACCCCTGACTGTGACGACTTAGGACAATGCAATGTACAGGCCCGCACCCAGAGGCACAGTCACAACTGTCATGTGTGTCAACCATTGATGCCTGCAGAAACATGACATACATTGTTTGTGTCTCCCAAAAACAGGTGATGATGGGGACACAGCAGCAGACGCTGAGGAGTCCCAGTCCCAGGCTCAAGAGGATGCCGAGCTCACTGGCGTCGTACAGCCTCTGTCCTCCTCGGACGATGAAGAACAACCTGGCACATCCGGTGCAAGTCAACATGCAGCACCAGCAGGACCACCAGCTGCAGCACCAGCAGGACCACCAGCTGCACCCCTGCACCCACCCCTACAACGACTGTCACCACGAATACCATCCCTGCCGACATGGACAGAATAAGGAGCAACACCAGCACAGTGACCCTGGACCAACCTGGGGCCATGGACACCACCACCACCACCAACCCCCAAGGTGGACCAGGGTTATCTGTGCGTGCCACTGCACACACTGCACATGTCAGCAGGGGTGGTGGGAGGGGTGGGAGACAGAGGTCGCTGCTTGCAGACGTTGCTGGTGTGCATGACGACCCACAACTGGTACGCATAGCTGATGCGTACCAGTCCAGCACCGGAGAGCTCAGCCAGGTAGTGGGGCTCCTCAGAGACATTAAACAGCAGCAGGCTGCCCATCATGCCCGCTTGGACTCCCACATGTCCCACGTGGAGTCACACATGTCCCGTGTGGACTCACACATGTCCCGCGTGGAGTCCAAGTGGGATGCACTGCATGAGATGACGGCGGTGCACAGGGACATTTTACAATGCCTCCGCCAGATGAACAGCAACCAGTCCACACCTCCCTGTGTGCCAACAACATCTGGTGACGAACAAACTGCAACTGCCACAGGGAGGGAGGAGGACTCTGGCGGAGAGTCCCCTGCACCGCAGCAGCCTGCACTTGAGGGCCCCCCCCAAGAAGAGGGGTCGTCCGAGGAGGGAAAAGTGAGAGGCCGATGGCCAAGCGCAACTCCCAGGAAGCCTGAACCTGTTCTGGATGTTCGCCTTTGTGCACAGACTGTTCACCCTGTTGACGGCAACACTACTCCCACACATTGCATGGGGAGTACAAGTTGGACCAATGTGTCAGACAACTGTGGCCCCGATACTGGGGATCCTGTCTACCCGGACTTTCAATTCACCTAGGAACTTGGGATTGCAAGATTCATGTACAGCACAACCCATCCTATGCACTATTAACACAAATGTATCACAATAAACACACTAATACACCATACTTGCCTCTGTCGTGATTCCAACGTGGGTGCTGTTATGGGGATGATGAACTGCAAAATTACACTGTGTATGCGAACTGCAACAGCAAGGACAACACAGGCATGTGAGTACAGGCAACGTGACACACATGAGGGAGACACACCACCAGGGCTACACGACACATACACACCTAGGCCATCTGACTCATTGCCTACACTGATGTTGCCAGGGAAGACGGTGCAATGCACAGACACCACACCCATTCCCAGTTGTAGTCAAGTAGCCCACAGGTGCAGTAAGCAAATGGCAGTCAAATGTGTGACCACAGACAACGCACATCACAAAGTGAAGCACAGGTTTATTACACAGTTGCAACATGCCGTAACCACTACAGATGCAAGGTAACCCCACCTGGTAGCGGGCACACAGTCAACAACTGTAGACGGAAGGAAGTCCATGGGTGTGGCGCACATCACCTGTAGGGACACAACAGCTACCAGCCTGGATGTGCAATCACGTCGTCGGTGGACACAGTTGACCAAACGAATCTGAAAGTACCCTGTGAAGGACAGAAATGACACACAGTCAAAAGCAATGGAGTACAGGACAGAACAGCAAAACTCATGCACAATACATGTTACAAGATACCCACCCAGAACCAAGTTAGCATGTCAACACTGTTGGGGAGTACAGCCCACCTGTCACCACACATCGCAACACACATCCAGTCAAGTAGCCCATGGACACACTCCAACAGCACCAGAGCACCACCCACACATCATGCCAACTCACATCATTGACATGACACCTCAGGATACTCACATTCAGCTAAAGAAGTTGGTGATGAGCTGTGTGCGGACATCACCATCACCATCATCATCATCATCATCGTCACTGGCATCGTGGTCCAGGCCAGGATCCTCCACAGGTGGCGGATGTTGGTCATTGTCATCCTGGATGAGAGGCAACTCCTTCCGCACTGCCAGGTTGTGGAGCATGCAGCAGACGATGATAATCTTGCACACTTTCGCAGGGGCATATGGGAGGGACCCTCCGGTCTTGTCCAGGCAGCGGAAGCGGCTCTTCAGGAGACCAAAGGTCCGCTCAATCACTCTCCTGGTCCGACCATGTGCCTCATTGTAGCGCATCTGGGCAGGTGTCACAGGGTTCCTGAGGGGTGTCAGCAACCACGGCATGTTGGGGTATCCCGAGTCACCTACGGACAGACAAGTGCACATTAGCTGACTTGGAAAAGTGGGCGGAATACTACAGATCAGATCACACACAATGGCACAAAGTCAGTACACACCGACAAGCCAGGCACGCTGGTTCTGCATCTGTGCCATCATCCTGGGGATGCGACTACTCCTCATCACAAAGGCATCGTGTGCTGAACCAGGGAAACGGGCACACACGTGTGTGATGGTCATGTCTGCAAGACACACCACCAGTGCATTGACCGAGTGGTAGTGCTTGCGGTTCCTGTAGGCCTGCTCCTGGGCCTGTGGTGGTACCAAAGCCACATGTGTCCCATCAATGGAGCCAATTACATGCGGCATCCTCCCCAGGGCATAAAAGTCACTCTTCACGTCAGTGAGTCGTCGCAGTCTAGGGAAATAGATGTACCGGTTTAGGAAGAGCAACATTGCCGCCAAAACATCGCGGAGCACACGGCTGAACATGGTCTGTGACATCCCACCAGCAGTCGCCACAGTATGTTGGAAGGTACCAGTGGCAAAGAAGTGTAGGGCTGCCATCACCTTCACCTTGGGGGTCAGCGCTGTAGGATACGGCCGGCCAGGCTGCAAATGTGGGGCCAACTGCACTGCCAAATCCTCAATCAGCTGCCTGGTGAAGCGGTACCGTCGGATGCTGTCCCGTTCCACCATCGTTGCCAGGTCTGGGAATGGCCGATGGACAGCAGGAGCCCTGCAGTGCAGAGGAGAAGTAAGCAAGATTGTCAGTCACCCAACATATGCGGCATTGAACACACTCAAGATCCCAACATACATCATTATGAGGCACAACTACATGAAGTGTGCAGTACCGGAAGAACATGTATGGTACATACATGGCCAACATCTGTCAACACGGTCCTACAGGTGGCATCAATTTGTCCCAGGTTGGCCCATTGGATATCATGATGCCGTGTCACAGTTCCCATCTCCTGCTGCCGTGTCACAATCACCCCCCACAGTGACATGTGAGGACAGATGTGCCCCAGGCACCACAGCTCAACGACAGGTACATTCCCAGGGACCCTGTAATGCCACATGGACACTGGCATCACATGGAGTATCATGTGTACACCACAGCAAAACAAACATGACCCCCACAGGTAGTGGCCCCACTTGCCACGGCAGGACAGACATGGACGTCTGTGACACACACGCACAACATCAGAGTCCATGCACACACAACGTGGATGTGGAGACTGTCTCCCATTGTGCACATGAAATCAGAGACATTGTAAACACTACATGCACAAAGACTGTGGAGGTCCATCACTATTGTGCCACTGGGACACCCTGGCTCAAACATACCGTCCCACATGGGACTCACGGGGTATGTGACATGACATACACAAACACCACTGTGAAATGTGACCATGGCACATGCACAGATATGAACAGTTGCACATCACAGTGGTCACGTACACGTAACACCCAGGATCCTGTCCCCATGAACACGTGCACAGCCTGGGGGTGGCTGCCCACAGGTGACACCCACAGGACAACATGTACACCAACATACACACAATAGGAAATGCAGCCTTACATGCCTTATGATAAGGTTTGGACAGGCTGTCGTGATGTAGGTGTGCCCCTCACTCCCTGGGAGCTATCTGTGGCTGGCATATGTCCATCTGAGACAGGCATGCTGACATATGCCAGTCACATGTACAGTGATGCGTTGTACTGCAATGGACCGATCGGTGCCTCCGGCCGGCCCATTGCTTTCAATGTGTGGGGGTACGCGTTGTACCCCTGTGCGCGTTGAACTGCAATGGACCGATCGGTGCCTCCGGCCGGCCCATTGCTTTCAATGTGTGCGGGTACGCGTTGTACCCCTGTGCGCGTTGAACTGCAATGGACCGATCGGTGCCTCCGGCCGGCCCATTGCTTTCAATGTGTGCGGGTACGCGTTGTACCCCTGTGCGCGTTGAACTGCAATGGACCGATCGGTGCCTCCGGCCGGCCCATTGCTTTCAATGTGTGCGGGTACGCGTTGTACCCCTGTGCGCGTTGAACTGCAATGGACCGATCGGTGCCTCCGGCCGGCCCATTGCTTTCAATGTGTGCGGGTACGCGTTGTACCCCTGTGCGCGTTGAACTGCAATGGACCGATCGGTGCCTCCGGCCGGCCCATTGCTTTCAATGTGTGCGGGTACGCGTTGTACCCCTGTGCGCGTTGAACTGCAATGGACCGATCGGTGCCTCCGGCCGGCCCATTGCTTTCAATGTGTGCGGGTACGCGTTGTACCCCTGTGCGCGTTGAACTGCAATGGACCGATCGGTGCCTCCGGCCGGCCCATTGCTTTCAATGTGTGCGGGTACGCGTTGTACCCCTGTGCGCGTTGAACTGCAATGGACCGATCGGTGCCTCCGGCCGGCCCATTGCTTTCAATGTGTGCGGGTACGCGTTGTACCCCTGTGCGCGTTGAACTGCAATGGACCGATCGGTGCGCACCCATTGACAATGGGCTTGCCTGGCAACGGACGCGTTTTCGAATTTCGAACGAGTCGGTTGCTGGAAAATCAGTTGGTCACCCACAACAATGTTGCAAAATCATGTATGTCATGAAGTTGAAGATTTGAAGGATGCTGTGGGCGTGTTTTGGTGCTGCTATTCCATGGATTGGCCAGATTCAGAAGATGCAAACGACTTGGACCTATCACTTTGGACACAAGGGACAGTATCTGCCTCTCCAGCACATATATATTGCTGGCTGTTCCCCTGAGAGCCCACTTGCCTGCACTACATGCTCCAGGACGACATCTGCCACTGCACTGCTGCTGTCTCTGCCCCTCTGGACCCTGCAATGGCACGTACTGTGGAGAGAGCCCCAGCCTTCAGCCTTGAAGAGAACCAGGCCCTGCTGGACAGCCTACTTCCACAGTACAGCAAGCTGTATGGGACACCAGGGGAGCAGGTGAGTGTCCTGTGCACTGCCTTTCTGAATGTGCATTTTGTCTGACTAGCAAGGCTGAGAGTCTGCACGCCACTGGCTAGCAGGCTCACTGAGTAGTTGTCACCCCCCATAGTGTGTAGTGACTTGCACTGGACAGGTATGGTGCAGTGACAGTGCTTCTGAACAGGGTTTTACTCCCCATGCAATGATACCATGTAGTGACTTCTGGAAAACTGTCCATGGGCAGCCGTGCACTGCCTGTGTACACCATGTGCCCCTGTGATTGCGACATGTATATGCAACTGTGTCATGCACGGATATGTTGCATGTGTAGTAATGGCATTATCACTTTGTCATCCTGACAGGCTTCTGCCCATCGGAAGCAGGAGATCTGGAAGGACATCGTCCGGGCTGTCCGGTCCGTGGGGGTCTACAAGCGCCGGATCCGCAACTGCCAAAAGAGGTGGCAGGACCTTCGGGGCTGGACCCGGAGGATTGCACGGGTCCAGCTGAAGCTGTCGCCTCCTCGCAGGAGGGGCGGAACACGGACCCTGACCCCCACATGCTCAGGATCCTGGCGGTGGTCTTTCCAGACCTGGATGGGCAGCTGAAGGCCAGAGAGCAGCAAGGAGGGGGTGAGTCAAAGACTGCACTGTGAACTCTGTCTAACATGCTATGTGCCCTCCTCGGGCCTGGTTAAACTGCCACAGTACAGCAGTCATGTTGTCCAGGAGCCATGTCCCTCTATTGTGCACTGCCCACTCCTCATCTGATACCCAGGTGTGGCCCTTACATGCAGGGAATTCTGTCACTTAGGACTGTGTCCTTGCAGTTTGCTTGACTCAAGGTGGGAGACAGCATCTGTTTCCCTGACTCTGTGGTGGGCATCATGGGTGGGTCCATTGCTTACACAATGCCTGTATTCTGACATGTATTCAGCGTGTTACTTTGAACTGTGGTCCAATTGCTGAGCTGATCCACCACATGTGGCTGGGGTATCTGGCACACACCCATGCTGCGGGTGGGAACAATGTTTGGGCCCCAGGAGTATGTATATGACGTGTGTCACACATACTTAGCCAGCTGCCTACAGTCCAGGGCTCATCCCTCATTCATGTGGGGCTGGACAGTCATGCCTACTCCAGGCCATACAATACACTCTGTACTCCCACTCCCGTGTATCAGCTGACACATTGTGCGCAGTGATTTGACCCCTCAGGTGTCTGCCTCTGTGTCAGTGTGCTGTGGATTAGTCGCCAGGACTGCTGTGGAGTTTCTTGGTAGGGGCTCAGCATGCCACTGGAGATGTGACCATAGGAGACGATACTTGTGTGTCACATAGGTGTCTGATCAGCTGCCCATGCAGACTGGGGCATGTGAATGTGAAGTTCAGGCAGCTGTTCCCCATTCACAGCAGAGTGTGAGGGGCTCAGGTTCAGAGGGTAGTGTCACAGGTCTCCCATATGTCCAATAGGTATGACCTGGACAGATGAGGGTTGAGAGGATGTGTTGTGGGGGGATGTACATGTGCACTTGTGCAGCTCCAGGACTTGCATTCCCCATGACCTACTATTGTGACACAGTGCAGAGTGTTGTTGTCTGGCTGCAAAGTCATACATCACTGAGACAGTGATGTATGACTTTGCAGTCATGCCTCCGCCATGGCATGTGTCTACTGATTGGTGAGCCTGCAGGGGAGTGACATGTGCTACATGCACACCATAGTGGCGCTGGCTATCAGGACATGGGTGCATCATGGTGTCTGTCGCTGGTATGCATCACATGCATTTCCTATTTGACTCTGGGCATCCCTTTCATCCGGAAACCTGTACTGACTCAGTGGCAAGAGCTGTGATGTGTCCACACCGTGTCCTCTGCACTGTCCAACTACTGTGTACTTGGTGCATGTGTCCACACTGGGGTGTTGCAATCCAACAGACACCAGACAGATGGGTGCAAGGCCATGTGGGATGTGAGTGCCATGCTTGGCATCAGACTGACAATTGGCTTCTCCTGTTCAGTTAGGGTACTTTTAGCAATGTACAACTAATGATGCCAGGGCTTGCTCTGTGATGTGCTGTGCTCACAGTGGTGTGTGCGTTTTGTGCAGGTGACTGATGTCTGTCTGTTTCCCCATTGTTTGCAGATACATCCACGGCCACGGAAGGGGACAGCTCCACGGACCAGGAGGAGCCAGAGAGCCAGACTGGGTCAGCAGCCGAGGAGTGGTCGGAGGGACCCAGTGGCACGGAGGGCGAGGGGAGCCACACCGAGGAGTCCTCAGCAGCATCCACCTCAGCTGAGGACCAGAGCAACTCGGAGGATGACTCCCTTGTGGAGGCGGGTGTCAGCAGCCACCACACCCCAGCTAGTGTTGCTGTCCCCGCCACCACCAGCACCACCACCGCCCTCCCATCGGCTCCCATTCCCCAGGTCCGTGGAGGCTCCCATGTCCGGGAGCGTGTCTCCTTTGGGCCAGGCACCGCACCCCTGCCCCTGTGTCCCCTGCTGCCCTGAGTGAGGAGTCTGTGTACCTCCTTCGCCAGCTCCATGTAGGCCAGACAGCCATGCTGAGTGTCCTCCATGCGCACACCGCGCTGTTGACTCAGCTGGTGTCGTTCATGGAGGGCATCTCATCGGGCATGTCTGACCTACAGAGGGGCAATAGGTCCATGGACTCCTCCCTGACGGCAGCAGTGTCCCTCCTCAAACGGTCCCTCACCCCTCCTGCCTCTGCTCCATCCACACTCCCCAGCACCTTACCCATCCCAAGCACACACACACCGGCACAGGCACACACCAGCACACACACATCCAGCACACTGACACACACGCCAATGACAAAACGCACACGCACGCACATTCAGGGGACTGAAGCCAGACTCACAGGGGATGGGGCCCTGGAACACACACACGCATCCACATGCACTGCGCAGTCCTCAGTTCCCTCTCCCTCCAAAGCACCCTCCCTTGCCTCACCTGCAACCCCAAAGTCACAGCAGCTCTTCCTCTGTGACCTCGGCCTCTTCCCCACCGATGAAGCTGCTCCAGCATCCCGGGGGAAGAGGAAGCACACCCACACGGAGCAGAGTGCCCCTCGCCCCCGGACACCCTCCCCCAGGCGCAGACGGACTGAGGCCCCCACCCGCAAGTCCCCCGGAGTCCTAAGAGCAAGACCCCGCCACCGCCCTGCAGCTCAAGCACCAGGTCTCCTTCCTCCATCCCTCAGGCCCCCACTCCACAGGTGCCCCCACCACACCCTGCCCCAGGTTCCCCCACCCACAGATATACCATCCCCAAGAGGCTCCGGCCTTCTCCCCCTGCCACTTGCTCTCCCAGCACCACACCCCCCGCTGCGCTTGTCTGTGCCACTGATGTGGTGAGGGTGTCCTCCCCCTCTGTCCAACCCACCTTGCCTGTTCCCCATTCTCCTCCCCTGGAGGTAGGCACTGCAGTGGAGTCCACTACCGCCCTGTCTGACTTGGGCACTGCAGTGGCGGACCTGTCCACTCCATCTGCAGGGTCCACTGCAGTTGTGCCGGCACCCACGACATCTGAGTCATGCCCCCCAGTTGTGCCGGCACACACCATGTCAGACACCTCCACTGCAGTTGTCAGTGTCTCTCCAGCACCCACCACCCCTTCCCTGACTCCCCCTGGTGAGCCCTGATCCTGTCCCTGCGGTGCCTGGCCTGCCCCCGGTTGCCCCTCCTAGTGGATTGTCCCTGGTTTTGTGCAGGCATGCGTAGGGTGACATCTGCCAGTGTCACCCTGTTTGAACTTTGACAATGGACTGGCCATTGGCCTTTGCTCTTTTTTCTGGACGTCGTTTTCATTCAACACATATGCTGAATAAAGCAACTTTCTTTTCTCTAGTGCTCATGCTTCAGATGTACATGTTGTTGGTGCTGCTAACCATGCCCTTGCTGCAGTGATGGTGATATCTGGTCTCATGATTATGAAGTGTTACTGTGCAGGAACCCATGTGGTCCAGGGGGAATGTGTCCTATCATGTGGTGTATCCATGTCATCCATAGCAGCATCTGAGGGTGTCATGTGTTCAGTATTTGGCAATGGGATTTCCTACTTACATTAGCAATTTCATATCTGTGGCTTCCACCCCTGCACATCTGTTGTGCCTGCCATTGTTGGATTTGTCTACTTCCCTGACCGTGTTGCCATCTCCACTGGACATGCAGGTTTGGGCATCAATGGGGAAGGACTCATCCGTGTAGTCAGTGCAACATTGCTATACAAGTGTGTTGGATCTGTGCTGATGATTCCGTTGGCACATCCATGACCAGGCTGATGTGACGGGAGCCCTCATTTGGTGCTAATTGTTGATTGTGTGACCAAGTGCTCAGCTGACATGATGGGGCCCTACTGAGGCAACATATGGCACAGCTTTCCTCACACAGGAGTGGAGTCCCCTCATGGCAGTGTGTACACGTGTGACATTGCCTGCGCCCAAGGTGTGTGTTGTATGTGCATGTCTGTGTGTTCACTTCCATTTATCTGCGCATGCTGTGATCCCTAGTGTTGTACCTGTTTGTGATGCTTGCTGACTTGAGCTATGTTCCCCCAAAGTCTTCTCCCTGTGTTCTCTGTGATGTGGGTGCATGGCACATTACTGGTCATCAGGGTGTCACCCATAGGTGTGTTTGCTGTCAGGGCTGAGTTTGTGTGCAGACGCAGATGGGTCACAGTCAGGTTTCCCCTTGGCACTTGTTGTTTGCCCCTGTCATGTGATTTTCAGTTCGTGTTATCTTTAAGTTATTGTGACACGTTGTGTGTGTGACTGCTGGCACTCCTCAGGGTCCGGGCTGCGATGTTGGTTGTTGTCTATGTGTGTTCTTTGTGGGTGACCTTGGCTTCTTCATTGGTGTGTGACTGTGGCTGGGATCCCATTGGTTGGTGTGGTATCGCCGTCATGTCCATGTACAGCGTAGTGTGCAGTGTGTCAGACATTCAGGAGTCTTGTTGAGTGGCCATGTGTGATGTGTTTCTGCACCTTGGTTCCCACCCACCACCCTGGAATAGTCATGGGTGCATGTGCAATGTCACCAGTGCATGTGTACTTCACTGCTGCACATTGTTGGAGGTCGAGGGGTGTGGTCTTGAGTGTGTGCAGATGGGAGTTGTTGCCCAGCTAGACCCCTGCCTCCATGTTGGCCTTGGCTTACTGGCCATGCTGATTGATTTGTGCTTGTGTCGGTGTGATGGTAGTTTGTTGCTCAGGACACATGACTGTGGTTCACAGTGTGAACCACATTCAGCTTTGTCATCAGAGTGGGATTTTTATGCAGCCAAGGGTCACCACATTGTGGGGGCCCTGGGGGTGGTGCTGTGGTGTGTCTGTGTCTTGCTGTGTCAGTTGTTGTTCCTACGTTCCTGTGTGACATGTGTGTTTTGTGCTCCCTCTCATCTGACAATGCCTGCTTGCCCACATAGGGGATTTGGATCCATGAGTTACCTTAGTGTGGCAGTGTATGCACATCTGTATGATTGGTATTCAGCTCTCCTCATGTGTTGTGTGGTTACCTGGGGACACTGGCACCCCCCTCACCTGCTGTGTATGATGACAGTGTTGGTCTGCCTGTTTGTGTTTGTGCATCTGCACCACTGCATTGGCATATCTTGGGTGTGCCATTGGCTGTATGTTGTTTGGTGTGTTTCCCCTGCTGTCCCTGGGACTCCTAGGTCATCGGTCAGCACAGTGATCATGGTTTGTGTGTCCCATTGCTGCCATGGTATGGTATCTGTTCACCTCACATCTGCTGTCTCCACAGGATATCTGCATTTGTGTGCCCATTGGTGCAAATATGTGGTTCTGCATTCTGATGGTCACTTCTGTCATTGTGTCATTGATGAATGTTGACGGTGTCAGCCCCCATGGGTGTTGTTTGTCTGCACATGGCCAAAGGAATGTCTCATTTGCACTGCAGTATTTGGCTCACCCAATTTATGTTGCAATGGGACACATACACTACTTTGCCACAGATGAGTTTTTGGTTCTGTGACCAGGAATGATCCATGCAGTTTGGCAGTTGCAGCTCTTTCTTTGTCAACACTTACCTTTTGGTCACTGTGATGATGGGGGTTTAGACCCCATTGCCACAATGGTCAAAATGTGCTTCAGCTATGGACCCCACACTTCCCTTTTGGTCACTGTGATGATGGGGGTTTAGACCCCATTGCCACAATGGTCAAAATGTGCTTCAGCTATGGACCCCACACTTACCTTTTGGTCACTGTGATGATGGGGGTTTAGACCCCATTGCCACAATGGTCAAAATGTGCTTCAGCTATGGACCCCACACTTCCCTTTTGGTCACTGTGATGATGGGGGTTTAGACCCCATTGCCACAATGGTCAAAATGTGCTTCAGCTATGGACCCCACACTTGCCTTTTGGTCACTGTGATGATGGGGGTTTAGACCCCATTGCCACAATGGTCAAAATGTGCTTCAGCTATGGACCCCACACTTGCCTTTTGGTCACTGTGATGATGGGAGTTTAGACCCCATTGCCACAATGGTCAAAATGTGCTTCAGCTATGGACCCCACACTTGCCTTTTGGTCACTGTGATGATGGGGGTTTAGACCCCATTGCCACAATGGTCAAAATGTGCTTCAGCTATGGACCCCACACTTACCTTTTGGTCACTGTGATGATGGGGGTTTAGGCCCCATTGCCACAATGGTCATGGGCTGCTTGCATTGTGGGTGCCACACACATATATGTGTGGCACATGTGCTAGGGGGTCACATTGTATGTTCAAAGTCATGTTCGGTGTTGTAGGCATTTGACACAGCCTACACACGCTTGTCATGGTGGTGGGGGATGTCTTTATCTTGCATTCCCTAGGTTGTGGTGTGCTGGTTGTGTCATGCATTGTCCATCCTATGAGTGGGGGTGGTAGTAGTGGTAGGCATCCAGCCCCCCTGGGTGAGGGTGGTAGTCGTGGTAGGCATCCTGCCCCCCTGGGTGAGGGTGGTAGTGGTGGTAGGCATCCAGCCCCCCTGGGTGAGGGTGGTAGTAGTGTTAGGCATCCAGCCCCCCTGGCTAAGGGTGGTAGTAGTGGTAGGCATCCAGCCCCCCCCTGGCTAAGGGTGGTAGTAGTGGTAGGCATCCAGCCCCCCCTGGCTAAGGGTGGTAGTAGTGGTAGGCATCCAGCCCCCCTGGGTGAGGGTGGTAGTAGTGGTAGGCATCCAGCCCCCCTGGGTGAGGGTGGTAGTAGTGGTAGGCATCCTGCCCCCCTGGGTGAGGGTGGTAGTGGTGGTAGGCATCCAGCCCCCTGGGTGAGGGTGCTAGTAGTGGTAGGCATCCAGCCCCCCTGGCTAAGGGTGGTAGTAGTGGTAGGCATCCAGCCCCCCTGGGTGAGGGTGGTAGTAGTGGTAGGCATCCAGCCCCCCTGGCTAAGGGTGGTAGTAGTGGTAGGCATCCAGCCCCCCTGGCTGAGGGTGGTAGTAGTGGTAGGCATCCAGCCCCCTGGCTAAGGGTGGTAGTAGTGGTAGGCATCCTGCCCCCCTGGGTGAGGGTGGTAGTGGTGGTAGGCATCCAGCCCCCCTGGGTGAGGGTGGTAGTAGTGGTAGGCATCCAGCCCCCCTGGCTAAGGGTGGTAGTAGTGGTAGGCATCCAGCCCCCCTGGGTGAGGGTGGTAGTAGTGGTAGGCATCCAGCCCCCCTGGGTGAGGGTGGTAGTAGTGGTAGGCATCCAGCCCCCCTGGGTGAGGGTGGTAGTAGTGGTAGGCATCCTGCCCCCCTGGGTGAGGGTGGTAGTGGTGGTAGGCATCCAGCCCCCCTGGGTGAGGGTGCTAGTAGTGGTAGGCATCCAGCCCCCTGGCTAAGGGTGGTAGTAGTGGTAGGCATCCAGCCCCCCTGGTTGAGGGTGGTAGTAGTGGTAGGCATCCAGCCCCCCTGGCTAAGGGTGGTAGTAGTGGTAGGCATCCAGCCCCCCTGGCTAAGGGTGGTAGTAGTGGTAGGCATCCAGCCCCCCTGGGTGAGGGTGGTAGTGGTGGTAGGCATCCAGCCCCCCTGGGTGAGGGTGGTAGTAGTGGTAGGCATCCAGCCCCCCTGGGTGAGGGTGGTAGTAGTGGTAGGCATCCAGCCCCCCTGGCTAAGGGTGGTAGTAGTGGTAGGCATCCAGCCCCCCTGGGTAGGGGTGGTGGTGCGCATTCAGGCCCCTGTGTGCATATGTGGCATTGGTGATGGGCATCCCACCCCTATGGTGCTGCTGTTGCTGGTGTAAGTATATTCAGCATCCCCGTGTGTGTGTGTGATGTGTCGTGTACGTGTTGTATGTGTTTTGTGGTTGGTGTCTGGCTTACCTTCTGCGCCGTACGCGTCCGTGCCTGTTCCGGTAGTAAATGTAGAATATTGGTATGATCGGGACGAAGGGATTCATGGTTGGTTCGTGTCGTTCGTCCTTCTCGTTGCTTGGCGTCGTCCTCGTCGCTTCGCCTCGTCCTCGTCGCTTCGCCTCGTCCTCGTCGGTGCCGTGTTCGTCTCGGAGCCGTGGATCGTGTTGTGGCGCGAATCGGAGCTTATGTGCGCCTCTCCCGGATGCTTTGACGTGCCGTGCGTAGCGACGGGTTCGGAGCGTACGGAAAGCGCATCGTACTTGTCCGGCCGGACGGGGCTGCATTTTCCCTTCCGTGCGACTCGATTCGGCGTTTCCGGATTCGCCTCGGTCGGAGAACAGGACCTGGTTTGGGTGAGTACGGCTCGGCCGGATTTTTTGCTGTTGTGCGCATCGTACTTGCTCGTTCGGTGTACTGTACGGATCGGTCGGGAAACAGGCTTTCGCATGGCTTTTTTTCCGACCGAATGGTATTGGGTGCGCCTCCGACCGAGATCGGAATCGGCCCCTATGTGTGCCAGAACTTTTCCGTTCTGGGCGGTCCTAATGGAGGAAGTACGCAACTTACTGGGAGATATTAAGGTGTGGTTAATAAAGGCTATGGCATAATCAGAGAACAGAACATGATTGTATACAGAGGAATAAAGATGTACAATCCTGAGCTTTGTGTGTGGTGTATTTATTTGCATGTTCCCAGGCTGGGGAGGATGCTACAACTGGTGACAAGTGCGCAATCTGTGCCCTGAAAAAACAAGACTGCTCTCCCTGGAAGTCTGCAATGCACCGGCAAACTGCTTGTGTGTGCCCAGTGCCCTATTTCGACGAGAAGCAGTTCAAAGTTGGCTATGTAGAATCAAATCCCTGCTCCAGTCCATAAACAACCCTCAAAGAAGTTGAAGGCCCATCAGAGGAGCACATTTAAAAGCCAGCCAGAAAACCACTGGTAAGACCAAAATAAGAGATACTGCACTACAGTCTAACACAGAACCATCATTGATAGAAAGTGAAACTCTAAAGGCAGCCACAACCAGGTGCAAAGAAGAAAGCTGACAGAAGTGACGAATAAGTATGAGAGATGAAATCATCACTTACCATCAAAATAGAAGATGGTGTCTTATGGCTTTTGGTCAGGTGTGATGACCCAAGTACAAGCACATGGCCAGTGCTTGCAGGAGGTACCGACCCAGAAGAATAGCTGCTGTCACCTGAACAGCATATACTCTCAACAGCAGTAAGAAAGATCTCAAAGTATGCTGCCACTGTATTTCTAAAACCATCACCACCACCATTCAACATGATGAAGAAGCAAAATATATTTGGCCAGGTGGTCTGCAAGGACTGAATCATTTGATGATTTCACAGATGCACTAGAAGAAGATAAGAACATCATTAAGTACCTAAAGAACCTTGCCAGTGATAGAGTGAAACAAGTGCTGTAGAAAACTTCACAAGCTGATGAAGCATCATTCCATCTAATTAAGGAAGCCTTGGAAGCCAAGTACATTCCAATGCCGAACGTCAAATACAAAAGGTACATTTTCAACAGCAAGCTGGTGAAACTATGGATAATTTTTTGAAAGACTTGATGTGCTCATTAAACACTTCACATTTGGTGAATTTATAATAATGAAGAAGCTATACATCTCCAAATTATCGATGACTGTCTTTCAGTCTCCTTCAGAAGATGCATGTTGAGAGAGATTCCCAGCATAGAGAAAATCTTAATGGCCGCCAGGGCCGAAGAAAGAGCGGATCAACAGGCTGCTGACATGGAAGTTGGAACAGCGAAAAGTGAATTTGCGTTGGTCATGAAAACTAAGAACAAACCTTTAGTAGATGTATGTAAGTCACCGTCCAGAAGGAAGAAAAAGTTGTGTTTTTAATGTAGGTTTTCATTTCCACCCAAACACAAATAACCAGCATTAGGACAAACTTACACATGTTTGCAGTAAGAGGAACCACTTCATAATGGTTTGCAAAGCGAAAGAGAAACTAACAACGTCACAGTGAGATGAGAAAATGGATGCCAGAAAGTTCCAGAAGCATTTTCACCATGCCCACAAATCAAAAATGTCATACTACAGAGGCTGGTGAACATCATTATTGAGCACCAGTGAATGAGATGGATGTGCGCTAATGGCATCGACCAATGAGCAACATGCACATGTAGGTCTAGCTGCTTGCTAGAAAGAACTAATGACAAAGGCAAACCCCAAACGAAACAACAAAACTCTTTTGGACATTTTCTCAAGATTACAATAAAAGTCAACGGTCGCCTAATAACCTTTATTATAAACAGTGATGCATCAATTAACATCATGCAATTCGAAAAGATCAACAGCCTATCTCCTGTGCCACACCCCAATCTGCTAAACACAAAAGTATATATGCGGGCCACTTCTAAACCATTGTAGAGTCAAGGATCATTCACAGCAACTTTGAGACATAAAGCAGTATCAGTGGAAGTCCCAATTCATGTTCTTCAAGAAGCTTCATCCAGTCCCACTCAGTTTTGACACTGCTGCTGACATGGGACTGATATCTATCAATTACAACCTCCACACTCAATCTGAAGTTTGGAGTCAGTTCCCGTTGTGATTTTAGTACCAGGGCAGGCTTAAGACAATGAAACTGTGACTTCATATCAATAAGAACGTTCACCCTGTTGCCCTACGGCACCACAGTTGTTTTCTACTTGCACAAAGCCGTTGAGAAAGAACTAGAAACTCTGTTGAAGCGTGACATCATTGAGTGCGCCACTGGTCCTACCCCATGGATGTCACCCATAATGGTGGTGCTAAAAGGACAGTGAGCATGCAGTGAGCATCTGTGTTGACATACATCAGGCCAACAAAGCAAATGAGAGGAAAAGGGTTCCTGGTCCACACATAGCAGACATGATAATGCAACCGAATGGTGCCAAAGTCTTCTCCCGTCTTGACCTGAACAAGGGATATCATCAACTTGAGTTGGAAGAGGATTGTAGGAATATCACTTCGTTTTTGACTCAAGGTTTAGTTTTGGAGTGTCGTCAGCTGCAGAAATATTTCAGGATGTAATATCTTGAATAATTCAACCTGTCACAAATGCTTTTAATTCCAATGATGACATTCTGGTATTTGGAGCAATGCAAAAGGAGCTTGGAAAAGCTCTCACACGAGCGTGCCAGTTACTTTCTAATGCAGGTCTCACTCTGAACGCAGCAAAATGTGAGTTTCACAAGACGAAACTCAAATTTTTAGGACACATATTTTCTGAAGGGGGAATGACTCTTGATCCTCATAAAGTGAAATCACTGTTAGATACTTGTCCTTCGTAAGATGTCACTATGCTGCGATCCTTCTTTGGCATGCCCAGTTATTGCTTAAGGTACATCCGTGATTTTGCTACTGTAAGTGCCCATTGAGAAAGTTGACATTACAAAATGTCCCGTTCCAATGAACTGTTGAATGTGATCAAAGCTTCAAAAGAATAAAACATGTAATTGAAAATGCAACAGAAATAGCTTTCTTTGACCCCAAATTACAAACTGAGATCACAGTGGATACGAGCCTGGTGGGGCTAGGCTAATCCTTGCTCACCATAACAATCATCTGAATTCTCGGAGACAAATTGTGGCGTATGCAAGTCAGAGTTTGCCTGACCCAGAATGTTCCCATTCTCAGCCAGAGAAGGAGAGTCTGACTGTAGTGTGGGTTGGAAAATGTTTCACATGTTTCTGTACAGAAAACCTTTTACTATCATAACAGACCACCAAGCGCTGCTTACCATATTCAGAAATCTGAAAGCCAAAATGCCCTCTCACATTTAGAAGTGGGGTTTGAGATGGCAAGAGCATGATTATGCAATTGCACACAAGCTGGGTAAAGACCAGAACCTGGCTGATTATTTTTCATGAGTGCCATTACATCGTCACAGTTTGACATTCAAAACAGCTGAGGAGTACATCAATTAATTGTGAAGTCTAGTACGCCAGCAGCTACATTATTCGAACAGATTTCTGAGCCCAATAATGCTGATAAGAACATGCATATCCTCAAAGACACCATTCTAACTCAATCCTGGAAAAATAGTGTTCAACATCTAGCTGACGATGTCAAATGAAAGAAAACAAATGTACAGGAGGAACTATCTTTGACCAAGGAATGTGTTGTGTTGAGAGACTCAAGAATTGTCATACTTGAGACCCTAAGACAACAGGTCATTGAACTAGCCCATGAAGGACATTGTGGCATTGTAGGCACCAAAAGAGCCTTAAGAGTTCGAGTGTGGTTCAAATGCTCAGACAAGCGAGTCAAGAGGGAACTTAAAGAGTGTCATCTTTGTAACTGCCTTTCCCCCAAAGTAATGCAACATCTAGTGACCATGTGTAACCTTCCTAGAACGGTTGGGAAAAAGTTGCAGTTTATTTCTTTGGGGCCCTAGGAAATGGACATCATCTCATGGTAGTCACTGATGAGTAGTCATGTTTCCCTTTGGTAGAGGAGTTATCAGCGACCACCCATGACAAGGGTATTGAGAGGCTGGACAACATTTTTGCAGTGTGTGCTATTCCTGCCATTCTCAAATCTGAAAATGGTCCACCATTCAACAGCAAAGAGTTCAGAGAGTTCCTAGTCAGAATGAATATCAAGTATCAAAAGAGTGCACCCTATGTGGCCTCAAGCAAATGGTGTCGTGAAACAATTTATGGGTACACTCAAATGAGTAATTAAACTAGCATCATTGGAGGGGTTGAATTAACGCAAGCTCTGTGTCAAGCCCACCATGCTTATTGTTCAACTCCTCACTCCAAAACAGGTGAAATTCATTCCATCTTGCTATTTGGGAGAGCCATTGGAATCAAACTGCCACAGCGGACTGTAGAGAGATCCTTGAGTGCTGACAAGCTTTGTGTCACTGACACTTCTCGAAAGTGCACAGATGAGGACATATGCTGATCTTCATCATAGAGCCTGAGAAAGTCTTCAAATAAGTTGACGTAGTCCAGGTTAAGCAGAACCAAAAGTGGAAAAACTACCCACTCCATTTGCTGTCGATCCCCTGAGGATTGCAAAGTGCAAAGGTCACATGATGACTGCAAATTGTCCCAGCAGGCAATCATACAGGACTTGCCACATTTTAAGAACCTACCTCTGTGATCGTCAGTGCCTGCTCTTACAAATGAGGCCGTCCCACCTGACAGTCCAGATCAAATATTGGAACCTGTACCATTGATGCATGAACAGAGTGCATCTCAACCACTTCATGCCACTTGTTTTGATCGACTTGTTTTGATCAACTACTGCAAGCGCCTCAACGACTCATCAAAGAAATATAATGTAATTGTTGTTTATACTTTTTATTTAATAAAGGGGAAGATATAGTGTTGTGATACTATGTATTCGAGGACACTTGCGGTGATGGGCAGACTAAATAGAGGAAGTACGTGACTTGATGGGAGGTGTTAAGGTGTGTTTATTAATGGATATGGTGTAATCAGAGAACAGATTATTATTGTATGCTGAGGAATAAATATAATCCAATGCTCTGTATGGTGTATTCGTTTGCATGCTCCAGGGCTGGGGAGGACACTACAGTACCAACTGAGATGAATCCGGGTGAGGAGCCCAGTACAAAGAGCATCACACAGATGCAATCATCTTGGAGCCAGGGACTCTGGAGCCCACCACATATTAAATATGTAATTCAGCAATAACCCAGAAGTATCTTCATAATTGCCATGATAAGCACACTTTAAAATGGGGAATTTAAATTAAAAGGAAAAAAGGAGTCATCAATCATACCATAGGCCTGTCTCTGTCAAGAATAAGGGAAGCCTCATAAATGGAAAAATATTTTACAGTTCATACACACATTCATGAGCCAGTCTCTTTCTACATAAGGTAAAGTGGCTACCCTGCAAAATAGGTAGTGGGTGAAGATGACTTCCTTGTGATTTTCTTCAAAACAAGAATAATATGCGCACCCATAGACCAATTCTTGGTCAGGCATTCATTTGAAAGGAAATATGTTGAAGAGTAAAAATGTGCTCCAACTAGTAGTATACAAAAGAAGGAGCAGTCATTATGAGCTTGAAATACTCAAAGGTGACAATGTTGCAAGCCAAACTACCATGGCTAAATCTCTTGGTACACAAATATTGTGAAATCTTCAAAAGAGTAATATATGAGGGGCTATGGTACACAGGTGACATCTTAACCAGAGGAATCCCCCTCTTCCTAAATAGATCAATGAGCCATTATAGAAAGAAGGTAAGGGCATCTGTAAGGCTGCTTCTCAAAATAATTCCTTCACTTGCAAAGGAAAAGCTATTATCTAAGTGACAACATGTGCAGAATCATTATAAAATAGTCAATTTTAGAAATTAAGATAGAAAAAAAGCTTTTGTTGACTATCAATATCTTACAATAATCCAATAAAAGTTTTCATTCAGTCCCTCAGCATCAGCATGTAGGGAAAAGATCCATTGTTGCTCTTTATGTATCAACTGTTTGTTTGGGGGCTGTAATGTGCTCAAGTCCTGCCGTTTGAAAGTGCTGATTGACTTCCCTAAAAAGGGTGTCAAGGTTAGTAGTCAGTTTTCTTTGCTTTATAGCACTGGCATAATCTTGCACTCTGGTCCTCCATTTCCTGTGTGTCAAACTAATGTATCTTAGCAGTTATGGTTTGACCTGTCAGCCCTTTAAAACACGTCTCAGAGATTGTGTATGCAATTTTCACTGCCATGGTGACTTGCCATTTAATACCCTTTGCCAAGCCTTAAACTCCCCTTTAATTACATATAAGTCACCCTTAAGGTAGGTCAGAGGTAGCCCATAGGGCATGGTGTTGTGTAAGTAAAAGGCAGGACATATACTTCTAAGTATTACATGTCCTGATAGTCAAAAACTCCAAATTCATTTATCACTACTGTGATGCATACCCCTCTCAGATATTAACATTGGACATTCCTTGTTTTATCTAATTAGTGTAATTCCCAATTGGAAGGAGGTCTAGCTATCAAGTTTAGTACCTCTGGAATTGTAATGATAAATCCTATTTACTGGTACAGTTGAATTTATCATTACAATTTTAAAAACACCACTTTTAGAAAGATGACATTTTTCTCCCCTTAGCTCTATGTGCCTGCTTCCTGTCACTAATACATGTCTAGGGTGGGTGACAGCTGGGCCTTGTGCATTCCCTCTATCTAGCCACAAACAAATATAGCTTATGTGTGACTGATGGCCCATCTACATTCTGATGGGATATCCTGGGCAGGATGCTAGAGAGGAGCTAGGCACAGCCTCACACTTACACCTTCATAGGCTATGTCCTGTCCCCATGCAATTGACTCCTTAATACCCTGTAGTGAGTCTGGAGCCAGGGCAGAAAGGTAGGAACTCTGTGCACTTTAAAGCCCTTCTTTGTAGTCTCCCCCACTTCGAAGGCACAACTGGGTTTTAATACTGGACCTCTAACACCATCAACTCAGTTCACTTTTGTATCTGTGGATACTCTTCTAGGAAGAAGGACTGTTGTGCTGCTGAAGGACTGCCACTCTGCTGGACTGCTGCTCTGGAACAACTGTTTTCCTGCTGTACTGAACTTCCTGCTGCCTCCTGCCCTCCTTGCCTGGGTGAGAAGTACTGGATGTGCACCACTTGAACCCAGAGTGACTCCAAGGGCCTGCTGACTTTCCTTCTGTTATAAAGACTCAGGGACATCAATGACTTCCACCTCACCCTGCTATAGCACCTGGACGCTTGGAATTGATTATAAAATGCTGCTCCAGTAGAAATCTATGCATCAATGCCATAGTGCACATCGGAACAGGTGTATCTCTATCGACAGCGATGCATCGCTGCTGCCGTGGACTCGAGGACATTGCATTGCCGACTGCTCAGCGTATTACCTCCATTCCCGATTCATCCTTGACTTTGCATTGATCAGAGCAGACGCATTGCCTTCCTCCTGCAGTTCAACAACACCACATCACCTATTTACTTTGCACATCTTGGCTCTGTCGATGACACAACTACAGTAGTTTACAGCGGACCAAGGCTGGCCCCTGTATCCAACCTGCACTACATCGTAGTCTGCCTGAACTTTTGGTTTTGACTCAGTCTAGCGCAAACAGATTGTCTTGGGTGGCGCTTTATGCTTTTAAGCAACATTTCAATGTATTCTTTAAAAATTTCTAACTCGGGTAATATTTATAGGATTTTTGTCATTTTGGTCTTGTGTTGTTAATGAAATTAAGCTCTATTGTTCTAACCAGTTGTGGTATGTTTTTGTGTGGTGTATTCACTGTTTTACTGTTGAAGTGTTGTAGATATACTTTACACATTGCTTTTACGTTAAGCCTGACTGCTCTGTTCCAAGCTACCAGAGGGTGAGCACAGGTTAATTGAAGGTGTGTATCTGATTTACCCAGACTAGCATTGTTGTTCCTGCTTGGGAAAGGTGCATACCTCTGCCAATCAGAAACCCAATTTCTAACAGTTACAATCAGTGTGATCCCAATTAAAACTATTTCTAAAAGTCATGCTTGTTCTGCTGGGCCATAGTACCCATGTTGCAGGTCCTACAGGTATAGTGCCCTGTGACTGGTGGTAAATCTCATAATTGAACTGAGAAATGTATGCAACTTTGGTCACTTTTGTATCAGGCTATCACGCAGATCTTGAATGCACAATGTAGTGCTCATAAGTCACCCACTTCAGACTGTCCCAATGCTTACAGGTTGGCAACATTGATAATGTAGTAGGGAGGTC